>PVLA01005953.1:0-134600 GCA_004027455.1 Hydrochoerus hydrochaeris
CTCAAATCTAGTACAGGTAGAATGACTGGAACAGAATATAATACATCTAAGCAGAGTAGTGTGAGTAATGTGTGTTTTAAATCCTGGTGCACTATTAACAATATAGCATATCAAGGCCATCTATGTTAGAGTTTCTAGTTATCCTTCTCTGCCTCATTTCTGCTATGCTACTTTTCTGCCTTTGTTTAGTTTTCTCCTTTATTCTACTGCCTGCTCCACTCATTGAGGCCTTTCTGCCACTGTGTCTAAAATCCTGGTATTTTTTTCTCTCTCTCTGGCATGTCCTTCAGTATTCTCTGCAGGGTTGGATTGGTGGTCACAAACTCGCCCAGTTCCTCTTTGTCATGGAAGCATCTTGTTTCTCCATTGATTTCTAGTGACAGTTTTTCAGGGTACATCAATCTGGGCTGGAGGTTATTTTCTTTCAGGGCTTGGAATACTTCGCTCCAAGCTCTTCTTGATCTGATGGTCTGTGTCAAGAAGTCAGCTGTGATTCTGATGGGCTTTCTCTGATAGCTTTTAATATTCTGTTTTTATATTGAATTTCTGATATCTTGATTATTATATGTCTGGGTGTAGATCTGTTTTGGTTGTAGGTGGCTGGAGTTCTATATGCCTCACACAACCGAATGTCATTTTCTTTTCCCATGCTTGGGAAGTTTTCCTTAATTATTTCCATGAATAGCCTTTGTAATTCACCTGTATGTATTCCTGCTTCTTCATTTACATTTCTTATTCTTAAATTGTAGATTCTCTTGTCATCTTCTAGCCTTGTATTGTTACTGCCTGTTTCCTTGTTATTTTTAAGAGATCTTTCCTTTCATCATCACACACTGCCAACTTGTCTTCAAGTTTTGATAGTCTATCCTTAGCTTCTTTTAAGGAGTTTTGCCAGCTTTCAATGGAGTTTTTAATTTCCTGATAGTCTCTTTGAATCTGCTTCATGTATTCTATATTTTCTTTATATTATTTATTGAATGTTTCTCTCCTTTTTTTATGTTCCTCCCTTCTTTCATCTGTATCATCCTGAGAGATGCTTCCTGAGAGCATTTCTTTTATTACTCTACTCATATCCTGTTTTACCTGATTTAATATTTCAGTTTTGAGCTCGTCTACAAAGTCCCGAAGATATCTCTTAATGTCCATTGGAGCCATATCTGATGTTGTGTGTTTGCCGCCCTCAGTCTCCCTTGTTTTTCCTTGTCCTGGATCAATGCTCTCAGGTTTCTGGGCTGGGGGCCTCCTCCTGCCTCTCTCTCCTGTCATTGCCCTGGCTTCCTCCACACAGGTTACAGTGCAGGTCCCAGCCCCCTTCCCTGTTGGCCACATTTCCTCTGAAGCATGCTGGCAAGGGAACTCCGCCCTCTCCTGACTGCTCTTGTCACTAAGGTGTAAGCAGCAGCTGTATTTGCCTGCCCCTCCCCACCAGGCCAGCCAAACTTCAGGTGCCTTCACCCGGTCAGTGCGTACTAGGCACAGGGAATCAATTTGGGATGGCTCATTGGGTCCCAGCCAGGGGCACAGCCCAACCCAAGCAAAACCCACCAATCTATTCTGGGAAGGGAGGAACCAACTGAAGTCACTGTTGCTCCCAATTCAGGCTCCTCCTGCCCAATTCTAACATGTCTCTCATTTGGTTACGCCCTTCCTGTTGGGGGGGGTGTCTCATTCCCAGCACTGACCATGGATCAATGAAGGTCCCTTTCACTGGCTCCACTCTCCATTGGGCTCACCAACCCCCAAGTTGAGCGCTGCTGTGCCTCCTGTGAGTGGCAGCAGGAACGAGTTTGGGCGGCTCTGCCAGCCGGAGCAGATTCAAGCTGGTGCAAACTTGACAGGTCACTGGGAAAACGCTGTGTCCCATAATTTTTAGCTGTTTCAATTGTAGTCCTGAAGTATTTGATGAGCTTTTTTTATGTTTTAATTTCTTCCTGTGTCAAGAGGATCCATCTCCCTCTGTCTGGTTCTCTCCAGGGTGTTTTATTCTGGCATATGAGTTGTTTCTCTGAGGAGGCTTTGTATTTTGTTGCTCACTGATCGGCCATCTTGTCTTCTTCCGCTCGCTCTCTTATATGAACACCTCCAAACACTCCCACCCCCCAACATATTCAGTGGCTGTAAATTCCCTCAAACTCGGCTTACCAAAATCCAAGAAAAGGGAAATACAGAAGGGACACACTCTGTGACAATACCCAGTGCTCATTTTCTTCTCTCTCCATTACTGTAGTACTCTGATTTTTAGCAGGGCCCATGGCTACCCGGAATACACTCTATGCCTTGGCTCCCTTGATAGTCAGAGATGGCTGAAAGTAGTTCAGGAAATGAGATACACACAGTCATTTCTACTGGCAGTGTTTGGGGAAATCCTTAAAGTATAACTGGTCTGGCTCTAAGCCCTCATTTCCTTCATCCTTTCCTGTCTAGCAGAAAGGATGGCTAGTGTTTTAGCCACCATCTTGGTATAGAAAGTTGAGGGACATATCCTAAGTATGGCAAAGAATACTATAAAACTAGCCCTGGACTGTCCACCTTCAGATCTTAATGTGGGAGAGAAGCACACATCCATCTTGTTGAAGCCAAAATTACTTGTGGTGTCTGTTACTTGCAATGGAATCTAATCTTAATTATAGGCACTACCTCATTTTCATTAGCACCAGAAGCTGATTTTCATTCTATCTGCAATCTAATCATGCAGTTTTTAAGCAACTGGAAAGACCATGTGCTTAACAAGTGTTTGGCTAACTAATTAAAAGACTAACTCCCTAAGTAAAGAAAACCTCATTTTATTCATTCACTTAATGCCAAAAATATCTAAACTGAAAAGCATGTCTCATTTTTGTAATGAATTTATTCTCAAGCTCAATAGTCTGCTCAAGCACTGATTTCACTTCCTGAAAGTCACTTTTCTTATCTTTAAAATGGGTCTCTCTCAAGGGGCTGGGAGATGAGGAGGGAGCAAGCCAAGAGGAAAGCCAAGTAGGCAGGCCTCTGGCCCTGTAGTCCCTGCAGTGTTCCAAGTAATTCCACCTTTAGAATTCCATCAAGACTGTGTTTTATTACAAAGTTTCCCCAAGGAAACAAAGATCTTAAAACACCACTGGATCAGATCATCTCTAAGATCTCTTTTAGTTCTGCATTAAGTTATTAGAAAGGCTCCCATGTGGCCAGCACAAGGCAGGTGGTAGGGCAAGGCAGGCAGCACCTCAACAGGACTGACATTGTCCTAGATGTCCCAGCTGTGTTGCTAGAGGTAATGTCCCAGTTTTAGAGGCAGAAGTGGAGTGGAAAGCCATCAGATCTGATGGGAAGATGTTTGTGCAGGGCTAATAGGCACCAGTTATGGATTCAACTCAAACACAAGCTCATGCTAAAGAGTAGTCATTTGTTTGATAGGTAGATATTGAAGGTTATATATTACCTTACAGTTAAACAGGCCAGATGTGGCCTAGATGCACACTGTCTCATTCATGAAACGTTTAGCTAGAGGAAAACAGAGGCAGGGGGAGGAGGGGAGTGCTGAGCAGTGTAGATCCTTGTTTTCATCTTGCAGCTCGGCGAGAGATGGGCCTGGCTAGAGAGGTCCCTGCCCTGAGGGTAGTGCCATGACCCTGCCAGCCCCACTCCACAGTGATGGACACACACCAGGAGCCAGGAGACCCTATTCTAGTCTCAGCTCTGCCCCTTCATCAAGTGGTCTCCCTCTGAGTCCATTTCCTCTTCTACAAAGTAGGAGATTGGTCAGTGACCTTTAAAGCACTTTTAGTTCTGCAACTCCAGAGTTTAATGTGCAGGAGGAAGGAAGGCATCAGAAACTGTCCCCATGGGACTCTTCTGTATGCTCTTCACTCTCCAATGGGGGCGGTGGAAAATTACATAATCAGTGAATTTTGGGAGAATGAGTTTACATGTTCAAATTCATCATGCTTGGCACAGAGGTCAAGCACTTGGTCCCCACTTCTGCCCCTAAGAGCGGCTGCCCTTCTATAGGGTGGGATGCTATGGCCTCAGACAACTCAGGCATCATTAGTGATGTGTGTGGGGGGTGTGGTCATATCGTAGCAGGGGGAAGAATTCTGGGTTAGGTGAGCATTAGTAGATTCCTCCTCCACTCCAACATGGGCCATCTGTGAACCTCCCTCTGGCCACACTCTTTCCCTGCACCTCAGCTTCTGCCTCTGTGGTGTGGGAGACTGATAAGGTGATCACAAGGCCTTCTTCAACCCTGAAAGCCCAGGCCTGTTGTGAGTTGTACCCTGGGGCCCTTTCTATCCAGATGGTGTGTGCAGAGGGGCTTCTTTTCTTTCTCAGCATCCATGCTGGGTCCAAGGACAGGAGATAATAAATCACCCTTCCTGTCCAGAATGCCTCACTCTCCAAGGAGCCGGGGAAAAGATGAGGCTGCCCGGGGATGACTGTCCAGCGAGCACTGACCCTTCATGCAGCCGCTTGTGTTCATTATGCACATTCTGGGATGGGCAGCTCTGGGGAGCCCAGTCCATCTCAGGCTCTTCTGGAATGTTCTGCAGTGTGGTAAATAGACACAAAGGAGCCTCTGGCTTCTTCTTAATACACCCATCACAGTTTTGCCTATCACAGAGGACTCTGGGGTTCTGTTAAGGCCAAAATGCAAAGAAATTCAGCAGAGAGTAGATTAAAAACCTGACAAGGGAAAAAAAAAACACCCCTAGAAAAAACATACTAATATATCTCTATTAACTCTCTGAATGGTGATTTGTTTCTAATGATGTTCTAGGATTTTTTGAGGGGAAGTGAATAACTTTTCCAAAGAGAAAATTTACACGATTTTTAAATTTTTGTGAAGAAGGAGTTAATAGGAAGAGGTTCTTCTCAGTAACTTGTTTTTATCTTTTCTGCTGCCTTAAGAATCTAAGTTGTGAATAGGGAAGGGCTAGCACATGAGGACAGCCAGGACTCTCCTAACTGACTTAGGCCACAAAGAGTCACAGGTCCATCCCTTATGGACCCCTTTTTATACTAGAATCTTCAAATACCTTCAGTCATGCATTCAGTTAGCAAAATAGCTACTGATTTCCTGCTCTGGTCCCACCACTGCTATGGCTGGTGATGGGGTTACAATATGGAGTAACATACACAGAAGCCCTGCAGAGTTAATAAGCTAGACCTTATCTTCAACCTCAAGGAATGTGAATGGCTAATATTATTATTCCCACTTGACAGATGAAAAAACTGGGACAGATTAATTAATTCACAGAGAGATTAATTTGTCTAAGGTCACCCAGCCAGAAAGAAGCATTATTAGCTAGTTTTTCAGCACTATGACAACCTGAATAACAACTTGAGGGAAGAAAAGGTTATTTTGGTTCATGGTTTCATCATCACTCAGCTCCATCACCGTGGGCCTGAGGAGAGGCAAAACACCATGGTGGAAAGGTTAGTGGAGGAAAACTGCTCACATCATGGAAATCAGGAAGCAGAGAAAGAAGGAAAGACCAAGAGAAAGGTGCCAGGGACCAGATCTAGTCCCCAAGATCATGACTGAAGGGTCCACTTCCTTCAAGTAGGCCTCACTTCTTGTTTCATCATCTCCCAAAGTGCCATGGAATTATGATCTCCTCAGTGGACTATCCACTTGATTAAGGTGGATCTTTCATAATCCCATTACTTCCTCAAAAGTCCATCAGGTGGCAGTTAGGCCTTCTGGGTGAGTCTGAGGGATCACTTCAGATCCAAACCACAACAGCAGCAGAGTCAAGATTTGAACTCAGATCTGTTTTTTACCTCCAAAATCTGTGTGCTTTCTATTATGACATATCATGTCTTAGCAGTAGGAGTGGATCCCTAGACCTTGCATTTCTGGAGCTTTTTTTTTTTTTTCACTAAATTGTGTCTTAAATTTCCTTATGTCTGGTGCTTAGCACAACATCTGTTGCACAATAACTGCCCAACAGATAGATGAGGGACAGTATATTAACTCACGTGAAGCCTTGGACAACTCACCCCGCCTTCCCATCTTCCTTTCTAGTCACCACTGTCTTGTTCACAGCCAGAATTTTTAAGAGTTAGCTACATTCTCTATGTAACTTGCTCACATCACATTCCTGCTTCACTTCCCCAGAAATGTCCCCTGCAAGACGGTCGGTAGCTGCTTCATCATTAAATCTGGTGGGCACCATTTCATACTCATATTACTTGTCCTGTCAGCAACATGTGACTACTTGGAGCCCTGCTTTTCTGCAGCCAGGACTCCTGTTTCCCTCCCACTTCTCTGGCTGCTCCTCCTTGGTTTCTTTTTAGTTGCTCTTCCCATTCTCCTCTGTTAGCACAGGTGCCCCAGGGGTCCAACAAAGCCTCTCTTCTCTCTTCACTCTTCCATTCTCACACTCATCCCGCCCATCTCTGTTTCTGCCCAGACCTCTCACCCAAAGTTTAGGAAATGAACTGAACTGAGTGCTCCCTCTCAGAATGCTGTCCTGCCTGCCTCATTACAAGAGCTAATGACACCTCTGTCACCTGGACTCAAACCTCCTCCTTCTCCGTCATCACCATGTTTCATCTATCACCAAACCCTGTCACCTCTGCTCCTCAATATCCTTTATTGTCTACCTGTCTTTCAGGGCTTCATCATTGTGTCCTACAGTAACTTCAACAGGCAGCAAAAGGGAGCCTTGTCTTCTCAGTCCAACTCCACATAGAAGCTGAATGAAGCTTTCAAAAACTGCATATCTGATCATTGCTCTTCTGCTATGAATTGTCTTAGTAGATTCTGTTGATCCAAATGCATGGCTTGCAAGATTCTTATTGATCCAGCCCCTTCCTATCTTTCTGGCATCATTTCCTTCTATCCTTTATCTCTCTCCTGTGTTCTATGCTTTGACTATCTTAAGACAGATTGAGGAACCTGCCAAAGTCTCCCCCCTCTGCAATATATGTGTGTATTCACTATTCTTTCTGCTTAGAAAGTCTTTCCTGATTCCCTGTCAAAATTCAATTCAGGTGCAATTTGCTGCAGGAAGACTTTCTCCCCCTTCAGTCCTGGGTGTAGGGTTGTCCCTGAGCTTCCATCCTCTCCATGCGTTCTTTATTCACATCACCTGGCACACTGCTATACAATACAGTATATTCTACCAGACTTGAAGGACCTTGAGAGTATCGGCTCATTTATCTTTGTACTTACAGTCCCTCATCCTTCCATGAAATGGTATACAGACCTGCTTGGTGGAAGGGTTGATGGGAAAGGCTCTGTGGGTAAGTGAATATGAGTGAATATGTAGATGACTGAAACTCAGGATCACATTTAAGAAGGTTGTCTTACATACACCTCCTCTATTCCCATCCTGTCTCTCTTTCTCTCTCTCTCTGCTTCCCACCAACATGCCACTATGCCATGAACAGCTGTCCTCTGCTATGACTCTTTGCCATGACATGCTATCTTGAAATCAATCAACTGTGGACTGAAACCTCTATACTCTGTAAGCAAAAATGAACCTTTCTTCCCTTAATTTGCAAGTGTCAGGTATTGTGCCTCAGTGATGAAGAAAGTAACTAAGATAATAACCATGCAAAATAGTCACAAAGCCCAGCTCTAAGCAAAGTTCTACACACACACACACACAAATTCAGTCATCAGTAACAATATTTTAATAGCCTATGTCTGGGTTGGCACAAAAAGCATTCAGAAAATGAAGGCCTTTATTTAGTTATAATCACATCCACACTCTAAAGGGGTACAGACAGCAGAACTCTTATCCAGTGATCAAAATGTTCCTTTGGATGTGACTTGTACACCTCCACCCCAAGCCATGAAGTCTCTGACAAAAGGGACTCTTCTAAAAGTGTCTATGCACCTGATTTGACAAGAAAAAACAAGCTTATGGATGATTAGTATGTTAAGAAAGATTATCCAGAATCATATCTGAGATCTGGACTGAATGGAGACCTAAAAACAGAAAACCAACTGACAGCAGCCGTGATACACGGCACTGTGCTGAGACCCTCCTGGGGGCCAGGCCCTGCACCTCCTCCTTTCCAGTGACACACACGTATGGCAGCGCCTCCTTTCTCAGGGATGTTAGGGATTTTACCTCATAAACAACTAAGGAAAATGAGTGAATGGAAAGAAGGAGACTATGAGCTAAAGGAAAGCTGATACCCAGCTCCCTCTCTCAGCTCTACTTTGGGGCAACTCAGATGGAAAGTTAGCAGCAGCAGCCATTTGAAATTCTGTGATGAAAATAGATTCTGCTCTTCTCTCTTTCTGATGAAGATGTCCTTCCAGTGTTGAACTTGAGAGAGACCATCCTTTTCCCATCTTCCTTTTTTCCCATCCTTCATATCCTCTTCCTCCTGCTTGGACACTCCAGCTACCCTGGAAAATTTCCTTTCATGAGGACCCATGTTAGATCAAGGTCATTGCATCTGCTGTTGCCCACGCATGGAACACTTCCCACAAGGGACCCTGTCTGACCCTGCAGGTCTCTGTTCAAATGCTAGCTCCCCAGAGACACTTTGCTGGAGAACGTTTGCTAGTAAGTTGCCAAGAACTTGCCACTCAAATCTCTTCATCCCATCACATTATTTGGTTTCTGCAGACTAAGACATAGAGGGGATCAATTAGGGTTCCTAAAGATTCACATGACCCCCTTGTCATGGTTTGCGATATCACCTAAAGGACCCTGTGTTAAAAGCTTGGTCCCCAACCCATGATGCAATTAGGAGGTGCTGGGGCCCTTATGAGAGAGTACCCCATGGCACCCCACTGTGGAGCTGCCCTTGAAGGAGATATTGGCTCTGATCTCTTCCTCTTTCCCCTTCTTGGTCCAGCCAGGAAGAGAACAATTTTTCCACACACTGTCTCCAGCATGTACTGCTTCCTGCCAGGCCTAAAAGCAATGGCATTGAGAAAGCAACAAGTTATGGACTAGACCCTCCTAAACTGTGAGCCAAAAATGAGTCTTTTTTCTTTGTAAGCTGATTATCTAAGATATTTGTTACCATAACAAAAAGTTGACTAGCATACTCCCACACTCTTGGATTTTATCATGTGCAACTGGATTTTCTCTTAGAAAGAATTTTGTGCTTTGGATGTGTTTGCCTTTGAATCCAGGTGGTGCTGGCATCCTTCTCCATCCTTAGATAAGTAAATTCTGTTTGACATATCCAAGCATTGTCAGAGCCTGGTCTTTCCAGTAATATAATCCTATTAGTGACATTGTGAGTGCAGTGGCCATGCAATTTATCATTTTACTGATACTGTAAGTTGTCCTTCAATATCTGTTTTCTCTTTCTTTCGTCTAAAAAACTTTAAAATTAGACACACATTATTCAATATAAATACTCATTTCCCAGACTCCTTTGCTTCCAGGGTGGTCACATAAATAAGTACTGCCAAAAGAGTATGAATCAAGGGATGTATGTACTTTTCAGACCACGAGCTGAAAAGGCAGGTCAACAAGGCAGAAGAAACTTGGGCTCCTGCCACTGAGCAGCTAACCCAGCCCTAGACTGCTCACCATCAGATCACTACATGAGAGGAGAGTAAATTCTCTCTTGCCAAGCTGTTCTTGTTTGAGTCTTTCTGTAATAGCAGCCAACCCATTATCTAATAGAATCTGAAGTTATCAGTTTTATTCACTTATAGGATATTATTCTTTAGTGCATCTAGAAAACAAATTCTTTTTAATTTTTAATTTTCATTAGTACATGTTTGCAGAACATAACAATTACATTCACTGTAGGAAATTGATATATGTACACAGCACATCTCAATTCTTTTTGTTCTCCTTTCTACTCCCTTTTATTTTGCTAGCATCAGGTTAATTAATTTAGCTTTTAAATCCTTGTAAAGTTAATTATCATATATATAGATTGACAACCAGACTAATATCCAAAAAGCATTTATATTAAATCAAAGCACACTTTAACACTTTAGATACATTGTCCATGCTGGTTTACAATAGCTTCTCTCTCTCTCCCCTTCCCTCCTTCCCTTCCTCTTTCTCTCCCTTTCTTTCTCTCTCTCTCTCCCTCTCTCTCTCCCCCTCTTTTTCTATTATCTGTCTTTTATTTTGTAGTTCATTCATATATTAAATTTTCATGAAAGAGAAATCATGATATATTTAAGCTTGTGTGTCTGGTTTATTTCACTTAATATTATGGTATCAAGATGCATCCATTTTCCTACAAAATGATTTGAGTTTATCTTTCTTTATGGCAGAGTAGTACTCTATTGTGTATGAATATCACATTTTCTTTAACCACTTATCTCTATTTGGGACATAGAGACCATTTCTAAAATTTAGCTCTCATAAATTGCACTGCTATAAACATGGGTATGCATACATGACAGTTGTGTGATGTTTTTGACTCTTTGGAGAAGATACCTAGAAGGGAAATAGCTGGGTCAAGTTGAATTTCTATTTTTAGTTGTTTGAGGAATCTGCATACTGATTTCCATAGTGATTTTATCAGTTTACAGTCCCACTAACAAAAGAGAAGTGTTCCTTTCTCCTCCAGTCTCTCCAGCATTTGTTATTGGCTGACTTTCTTGATGACAGTCATTCCTTCTGGAGTGAGATGGAATCCCAGCATTGTTTTAATTCGCATTTTTGAATGTCTAATAATGTTAAACATTTTTCATTTACTCATTGGCTACTTATACTTCTTCATCTGAAAAGTATTCATTTATTTCAGGAGCCCTTTTTAAATTTGAGGGGTGTCTGATTTTTCCGAGTAGTTCATATATTCTAGATATTAGTCTTTTGTCAAGGAATAGTTGGTAAAATTTTTTCTCTTCTTGTAGGTTGTCCTTTTACTCTGATGGTGACTTCCTTCACTGTGAAGAAGCTTTTTCATTTGATGTGATCCCATTTGTTGATTCTTGGTGTTATTTTTTGAGCAGCTGAGGTTTTGTTCAGAAAGTGTATTCCTACACCTATATCTTCAAATGTTTTACCTCTTTTGTCTTCCAACATAGAAAACAAGTTTTTCAAGGAAAGAAGTCTATGTCCTTGATTACCACTGTATTCCTAGAATTTAGAACAGTGCTTGGTAGACAATAAGTTTACACCAGATAATAAGTAATAATTAGACATAAATACTTACCAATGAATAGATGAAAGCATAAATGAATCCCTTATTCTCGTTAGATGATGCAACTTCTTTTTCCTTTCCTACCCTTCTCTCCAGCTTGGCTGACCTGTTAGCAGGCTCCCCAGTACTGGAGAGTCTACAACTTTTCCCACACATTCCCTCGGCCTTCCTATGAAAAATAAAGTTTTCTGACCCAGGGGTCTGAATTTTCCCTCAGTGCTTTGTAAAACCAGGCAACTTTGGGAAATCCTTTTGATACAAGGACACACTTGAAAGAGGGTCACTTGGGGTATTGGACAGCAGCTGGTCCCTCCCTGGGTCACCACCACAGTGTTCAGTTTCTTCCCTTTCATGGTGAAATATCAAAACATGAAAAACAGGGGCTTATCAATTATGCAGTCTACCAGATTTTCCACTCATCTCCCAAGAGACCTGTGGAAATTTGAACACTGGCCTGAAGTGACTTGAGGCCTTGAATCTAAAACATATCAGCCTCTGTTTACAGCTATGTGACCCACTAGAAAAACAAAGTAGATGACAAACGCATATCCAGGAGAACATGCCGAATGTTATGGTAGACAAATCACATTTTAAAAAGAAACAGACAGAACTGGAGGACATTGTGTTAAGTGAAATCAGCCAAACATAGACAAATATTGCATTTGATCACTCGTATATAGCAGTCTAGAAGGAAAGTTGACCTAGAAAGGAGTATCACAGTGATTATTAAAGATAGGGCTAAGGGATGCCAAAGTACAGTTTGATAGGAAGAATCCATTCCAGTGTTTTACAGTACCACATGGGGGACTACAGCTTTCAATAACTTATATTTTAGAAGGAACTGGAAGAAGCCCAACTTGATATAAGCTTGAAATAGCTGTAATTCCAGCTGCTTGGGAGGTGGAGGTGGTAGGTTTGCAAGTCTGAGGTCAGCCTGCACTGCTTACTGAGACCATATTTTCAAGCAAAATAAAAAGGGCTGGGCACATATTCAGCAATCCTTGGGCTCAACTCTGAGTTCAACTCTTAGTGTAGGGGAAAAAATGAAGAATTAAAAGAGAGAAGTTCACAGCTCCAAACCTAAATAAATGATCAGTATTTAAGGAGATAGAAGCACTAACTACTGTGACTTGATCATTGCATGTATGTGTCAAATATTGCACTATACATCATAAATATGTATAATTGTTTTAATTAAAAAAGTAAAAATACATGCAATTTTTTATTTTGAGAGAGAAAGAAAAGAAAATTAAAAAGACAAAATAGAAAAAACAAGAAGAAAAAGTAGAATACAGAGTTCAAAAAAATTAACATCATAACATCACTAGTTGATACATTACATATTGTTAACAATAGTTGTTAAAGTTACAAAGTCAAAGCATAAAAGTGGCTAGACACTCAAACACAGACAGTACAAACTCTTCTGTTCGATGATCTAAAAAAAGCTTTGCACACTATGCATACCATTGTATCCTTTAGAGCACTTTCCTTCCCTTTCACTTTTATAATATCTATTATATCTATTATACTTTTATATCTAGTATACTTGTTGGATACTATTATTCTATCCATTCTTATTATTTTTTGCACTAGAGAGACAATGTGATAGCTACTAATGTGAGTCTTGTTTATTTCACTAATCAAGATATTCTCAAGTTGCCTCCATTTACCCATAAAGGCCTCAAGATCATCCTTTTTTATAGCTGAATAGTATTCTATTGAATAAAAATACATCTTTTTCATCCACTCTGCAGTTGATGGGCATTATGTTTGTTCCCAAGATTTAACTATCTCAAATTGTGCTGCTATGAACATGGGTGCACATATATATCACCATGACATGACCTTTTCAATTTTTCTGGAAAAATATCCAAGAGGGGACTAGCTGGATTGAATGGAACTTCCAATCCTAGTTTTCTGAGAAATCTCCATACTCACCTCCACAGTGGCTGCACCAGTCTACATTCCCACCAACAGTGGAGCAGTGTTCCCTTTTCCCCACATCCTCGCCAACATTTGTTATCAGTTGTTTTGTTGATGGTACCCATTCTTTCTGGGGTGAGATGAAATCTCAATGCTGTTTTAATTTGCGTTTCTCAAATGTCCAGCGATGGTGAACATTTCTTCATATATTTATTTGACATTTGTATATCTTTATCTGAGAACTGTGTGTGATGCCCATTTTTGGAGAGAGTCTTTGAATTTGGGGGCTTGACGTTTTTCAGTTTTTTATATGTTCTGGATATAAGTCCTTTGTCTGAGGGATTGTTTGCTAAAATTCTTTCCCATTCAGTGGGTTTTATTTTCACTTTGTTGGTGGTTTCTTTTGAAGTACAAAAACTTTATAGTAATATGAGATCCGAATTGCTGATTCTTTCAAGAATCTCCCTTGCAGTTTGTGTTTTATTCATGAATTCTCTCCTTACCCCTATGTCTCCAAGATTTTTACCTACTTTGTCTTCCAGTAGATTTAGTGTTTCTGTTTTAATACTTAGATCCTTGATCCATTTTGATTTTAGTTCAGTGTATGGTGATAGGCATGGGTCTATTTTCAGTCCAGCATGTGGAGAGCCGATTTTTCCAACACCATTTATTAAAGAGGCTATTTTTTCCAGTGAACATGTTTAGCCCCTTCGTCAAATATCAGGTGGCTGAGTGTCTTTGTAGTTGTGCTTGCATCTTCCAATCTGTTCCATTGATCCTCAGGTCTATTTCTTTGCCAGTACCATGCTGATTTTATAACTGTGGCTTTGCAGTATAGTTTCAAGTCCGGAATTTACATGCTTCCTGTCTTGCCTTTGTTGCTCAGAATTACCTTTGCTATTATAGGTTTCTTCTGTTTCCAAATGAATTTTAGGAATGTTTTCTGTAGATCTGTAATGTATGTTGATGGTATTTTGATTGGGATTGCATTAAATCTGTATAACAGTTTTGGCAGTATGGCCATTTTCACAATATTCGTTCTTCCTAACCAAGAGCAAGGAATCTCCTTCCATTTTCTAATATCCTCTTCAATCTCCTTTTTTAGATTAGTATAATTTTCAGCATATAGGTCTTTTACATTCTTGGTTAGATTGATTCCTAGGTATTTCATTTTTTTAGATGCTATTGTGAAAAGTGATATTTCCATAATTTCTCTCTCAGTGAGTTTTTTGCTTGTGTACAGGATTGTTATTGATTTTTGAGTATTGACTTTGTAACCAGCTATGCTGCTGAATTTATTATCTCTAGTAGTCTTTTAATGGAGTTTTTGGGGTCTTCTATGTAGAGTATCATGTCATCTGCAAATAATAATAATTTAACTTCTTCTTTTCCTATTGTTTGGCTTTTATTTTTCTCTCTTATCTGATTGTTATGGCTAATATTTCCAGAACTATATTCAATAAGAGTGGTGCTAGTGGACATCCTTGTCTTGTTCCTGATTTTAAAGTGAAGGCTTTCAGTTTTTGTCCATTTAGTACAATGTTGGCTGTTGGTTTGTCATAGATGGCCTTTATGAGGTTGAGGTACACACCTTGTATTCTGAGTTTCTGTAGGGTTTTTATCATGAAAAGATGTTGGACTTTATCAAAAGCTTTTTCTGCATCTATTGAGATGATCATGTGATTTTTATTTTTGGCTCTGTTGATGTGGTGTATTACATTTATTGATTTGTGTATGTTGAACCATCCCCGCATTCCTGCAATAAATCCCACTTGGTTGTGGTGTATAATCTTCTTAATGATTTGCTGCATTCTATTTGCTAATATTTTATTGAGAATCTTTGCATCAATGTTCATTAGTGAGATTGGTCTATAGTTCCCCTTTTTGGTTGGGTCTTTCTCTGGTTTTGATATCAGAGTAATACTTGCCTCTAAGAATGAGTTAGGGAGGACTGCTTCTCTTTCAATTTCATTGAAGAGTTTAAGGAGTATTGGCATTAAATCTTCTCTAAATTTTTTTATAGAATTCAGCTGTGAATCCATCAGGACCTGGGCTTTTCTTTGTTGGTAAGTTTTAATTACATTTCCAATTTCAGTAGCTGATATTGGGTTATTCAAAATTGCTTTATCTTCTTGGTTGAGCTTTGGTAATTCATATGTTCTTAGAAATCTGTCCATCTCCTCTGTGTTTTCCACCCTATATGAGTAGAGATTTTCAAAGTAGGTGTTCATGATCTTTTGAATTTCCATGGGATCTGTAGTAATTTCCTTCTTTTCAGTCCTTATTTCATGGATTTGAGTTTTTTCTTTCTTTTTCTTGATAAGGTTAGCTAGGGGTTTATCAATTTTGTTTATTCTCTAAAAAAACCAACTTTTTGATTCATTAATTCTTTGTATTTTTTTAATTTAAATTGCATTAATTTCTGCTCTAATCTTTACAATTTCCTCTCTTCTATGAGCTTTGAGTTTGACTTGCTCTTCCTTTTCTAGAAGCTTGAGATGTTGCATTAGGTTATTTATTTGTGTTCATTCCATTTTCTTAATGTGACAATTTATTGCTATATATGTCCCTCTTAGGACTGCTTTCACTGAATCTCACAAGTTACAGTGTGTTGTATCTGCATTTTCATTGTATTGTAGGTATTGTTTTATTTCCTCTTCAATTTCATCTGTAACCCACTGGTTATTCAGAAGGTTGTTGTTTAATTTCCATGTATTTATGCAGGTTTTGCAAGCTTTTTTGCCATTGACTTCCAATTTTAGCGCACTATGATCAGATATTATACATGGAATAATTTCGCTCCTTTTGCACTTAGTTAAGAATGCTTTATGAGTTAATATATGGTCTATTTTGGAGAATGACCCATGTGCATCTGAGAAGAATGTATATTCTGATGTGGTTGGGTGGAACACTCTGTAAACATCTACTAAGTCCATTCGCTCACAGGTATGATTCAGTTCTGTTATTTCTTTGCTGACTTTTTGTCTAGTTGACCTATCTCTTTGTGACAGTGGGGTGTTAAGGTCTCCTATTACAATTGTGTTCTTGTGTATTTGTTTATTCATGCCCATTAGTGTTTGTCTTACATAGTTTGGTGCTCCTGTGTTTGGTGTATATATATTTGTAACTATTAGTTCTTCCTCTTACAGATATGTAGTGGCTTTCTTTATCTCTCTTAATCATTTTAGGTTTGAAGTTCACTTTGCCTGCAAACAGAATAGCTACCCCTGCTTTTTTCTGGTTTTCCATCCTTTGACTTTTAATCTTTGAGTTTCTTTTTTGAGTCAAATGTGTTTCTTGGATACAGCATATTGTGGGATCCTGTTTCTTGATCCATTCCATCAACCTGTTTCTTTTGATAGGTGAGTTGAGCCCATTTACATTCATGGATATCACTGATATATACTGAATTGACTTTGCCATGTTGTGTTCCTATTGTGGTTTCCTGCTTTTCTCCCTTGTTTAATTTCTTGTCCAGACTGATGGTTTCTTTCTGTTGTTGTTCTGGAGATTGTGGTCATTTTTATCTCTATCTAGGATGTCTTTCAGCACTCTTTCTAAGGTTGGTTTGGTAGACATGAATTTCTTCAGTTGTTCTTTGTCATGGAAGTATCTTGTTTCTCCATTAAATTTGAAAGACAGTTTTGCTAGGTGTATCAATCTGGGTTGAAAGTAGTTTTCCTTTAGGGCTTGAAATACTTCACTCCTAGCTTGTCTTAACCTGAAGGTTTGCACTGAGAAGTCTGCTGTGATTCTAATAGGCTTTCCTTCATAGGTGAGTTGTGTCTTTTCTCTAACAGCTTTTAGTATTCTGTTTTTATGCTGTATGTCTGAGATCTTAATTATTATATGTCTGGGTGTAGACTTATGTTGGTTATGACTGTTTGGTGCTCTATATGCCTCACTTATTTGTTTATCAGATTTTTCCCCCATGTTTGGGAAATTTTCTGCCACTCCTTCTGTGAACAGCTTAGTTATGTCCTTTGCACTGTCTTCTGCCTCCTCACTGATGCCTATTAATCTTACATTATTTCTCCTGGCATCATCTTGAAGCTACTGGATTGTCATTTCATGCTGCCTTGTTGCTTTTATAAGTTCTACCTTTTCATGATTGCTATCTGCGATCCTGTCCTCAAGGTCTGAAATTCTATCCTCAGCTTCATTTAAATGGTTTTGCCAGCCTTCAAGACAATTTTTGTTTCTTGGATATCTCTTTGAATTTGTTTCATGGATTCTGCTTGTTTTCTACATTGTTCATTTAAAGTTTCAATCAATTTCCCATGCTCTATATTTTTTTAAATCTATTTCTTCTCTAGCTATGTTGAGCAACTGATTTACTTATTTCTGTCTTCTATATTGTTCATTTAAAGTTTCAATCAATTTCCCATGCTCTGTATTTTTTTAAATCTATTTCTTCTCTAGCTATGTTGAGCAACTGATTTACTTATTTCTGTCTTTATGTAAGACATTATTTCTAATTTGAGTTCCTCTATAGCCTCATGGATTTGTTTCTTTACCTCATTTTCTATCTTTTCAGAGATTTCTGGTGTATGACTTTTAAAATCCTCTACTTTATTGTCACCTGTACTTGCACCTGATGGACTAGATATTTGAGATTGCATTTTGCCTTTTCGTTTAGTCATTTTCACCTTTTAGGTAAATATCTGGTCTTTCTATCTCAACAGTCTGCAGTGTGAGTTTTAGGGTCCTACTGTGTGGTTGATGTTTGTCAAATTGCTGGGTACCACAATAAAGAGGAGATCCAGTCACCTAAATTCCTCCTACAGGGCCTGTTGGGTGAGTCCTATAATATTCTGGGCTAACTAGCCTAGAAGTATTGATGTAGGGCAATTCTTAGTTCCTGCTGTTGTTATATCTTCAGGTTGTTGCAGGTCACCAGATCTCCCTGGCTATAGTGTTTGTGTCAGCTGCTGCCCTACTATGTCACTGGGGGTCTCATAAGCTCTTTTAATTTCCTCTAAATTGGGGGGGCCTTATTGGTGCACTCCTCAACCTGTCTGTGTAGGGGAGGGATTACCCACTCTCTTGCCAAGTTCACCAAGGTCTTACAGCTGGAGGGAGTTTCACTTCTGCTCCTGTTTACCCACTCCAGACATTTATTTTAGGGGCAAACTCACCACACTGACTTTAGCCTGCTGAGGTCTTCTGTTTGGGTGAGGGGTTCCTGAGTCTCTCATCCAGCCAACACAGCAACCCACTGTAGTCCAAGGTTCCTATGTTCCCAGTGGAAAGGCGGGCCCAGCGGCAGCAGTCCCAGGCAGCTTATGCTGGAGGCAGGCTTCCACAGATGGAAGGGTGGGCTCAGCAGTGGTCCTAGGCAGCCTATGCCCAAGGCAGCCTTCTGCGATCTCAATTTTTCAAAAGTAAAAAGAAACAGATGAAATTACTGTAAAAATATATTTGATTTATATTTAAAATGTTTTAACATATGGTCACAATAAAATTTAATAAATTTTTATGTTACTTTTTCATACTATCTTTGAAATGCCATGTGCACTTTACACTTACTGTACATTTCAATTCAAATTGACCACATTTTAGGTGCTTATTATCTACAAGTTTGAATTTGCTAGCTCCAAGTAAGTTCAGAATTCTTGCCAATCACGTGTAAATGTGTGTACTTAGTGTGCTATAAATTTACACGTGTTAGGTATTGAAGGTATTGAATTAGGCTGTTTCAGTTCAGTCCTAGGTCTACATGACTGTCTGGTCTTCAGTTTCCTTATCTGTAAAGAAGGTCTAATTACCCTGCCTCACAGTGTTTTGGAGAGGAATTATAGAGCAAACATAAATGGAAGTGTAAAGTATAAGACAATGTGCTTCTTGTAAAAGACAATAAAGCAGGCAGAGCCATCCAACTGTACCTCTAAAGATGTAAAATAATTATTTGTTAATTTTAAATCGATTTAAATTTTTTTAAACTTTTGAAGCAGGTTCTTTCTCACTCTCACTCTCTCTGTCTCTCACTGTGTCTCTGTCTCTCTGCTACTCCTCTTCACTAATATCAGAGCTTGTCAGCAAAATGAGGCATGAAGGAAGAGAACTCACCAGCATTGTTAATGGATAATTTGGGGGTGGCGCAGGAGGGATTGAATTGAGGCCTTTTGCACTGAGCTACATGCTCAGCCCTTCTTATTTTGAGACAGGTCTCACTAAATTGCCCAGGTGGGTCTTTAACTTTTTATCCTCCTGGCTCACCTTCCCTCAGTGCTGGGATGACAGGGTGCCCCATCAGGCCAGCATCAGTGGATGGATCTTAATTGGCTAAGCCTACTGCCACTGTCCTCAGACCTATGAGTTTGGGTAGGGAACACTAGGGTGGGAGAATTTGGCTACATTTTACTACAAACCAATATGCAGTGAGCCTGGCACCTCCCTTCTGCCCTCCCAGCAGTACTGACTTGGACTGCACTCAATAACAGGTGTTGGCACTGGCTTGAAAAAAGGATGAGGAAAGCACAGCATTACCCTTGGTGTGTAGAAAGACATAATAATGTACCTTCATGAACATTTTATGCTTTGGTTTGGATGTTGGATTTCATTGGTGCAGAAGTTTTTTCTAATATTGTTGCATAAGTTGTCTTTTGCTGTATAACAAAGTACTGCAAAACTCGGCACAGGAAGCCATCAATATTTGTCACCTCATAGATCTTCAGGACCAGGAACACCAAGCACCTCAGTTGGGTGGTTCTGCCTCAAGGACTCTCATGTCAAAGGGTCAACAAGATAGTGGTCACCTGAAGGGTTCCAGGGTTTCAGGGGCTGAAGGACCCTACCAAGATGGTTCACTCACATGCAGTTGGCTGCAAACCGTAGCTCATCACATTGACTCCCTCTATGGAGCAGGATGACTGTCCTCATGACTTTCCCCAAGGATTCTTCTCCATCCAAGACAGCAAGGCAGGAGCTCCAGGGCCTCTTGTGACCTAAGCTCAGAGGTCACACACAGCCATTTCTGCAATACCCATTTGGTGGTGTAGGTCAGCCCTTCTCAGTATATTCAGAATGAATACTAGGAGGCTAGGATTTGAAGGCTGACTGCTACAGTCATCAGCTGATGTTAGGCAAAACATTGGGCCCTTCAAATATTACTTAAGTATGATTAATTCTGGGAAAGATTTTCCTAGCCCATTTCTAACATGCAAAGACAGCATAGTAGTACTGGTTACCTGTATCATCACTCACAGCAAACACAGATCTTATGTGATGGAAGGAAGAGGCCTACAGCTCTTGCTATTTCAAGCCTTCTGCCTTAGACCTAAGGAAAAGCCTATAATTGACTCTTGTATTCCTGCTACTCCCCAGTCTTTCTCTTCCCCACCAGCTCAGGGACCACAAAACTGAAGAAGACCTGGCTGCAGAGTTTGTCCAAGCCATAATGCAAGAAAGACGATGTGATTTGATTTGAAGCATGTTAGGTTTAAGATGATCGAGAATTATCAAATTATGGAGAATGATTGAAGTATAATTGACCAGGAAGTGTTTAGAGACGTATGGAACTATCTTCCTGCTAAAACACAAGAACTGAAATCCATTGCACCAACATGACTTCTTCTGACTTTTCAAACCATGTGAATAAATGTGCACTCTTAAGAAGAGATGATAGAGATGAAAAAACAGAGGAATCAGAGCTCAGAAAAGGATGCATAGGTATTTCTAAATGTCACTAGCTGTCTCCTATGTTAACAGAGCCAAACAAAATCTCTACCCCTAAAACAGAAAGTAGAAATTCCTGTCTTTACTTTCATTCCTATTTTCTTCAAAGGGTGGACAAATCCTGGAATTCTTCCTATGAAGAATCTTCAGCATTGGCTCGCTCCCATCATGTGTGACCGTCTGGCCAGGACACCAGCTCCGCCCCTCTCAATGACCCAGCCTGGCAGCTCAGACTGAACACTGCCCAGCGCAGTGTAGGGCTTGACACCACTCCCACATCCTGGCTCAGATCCATCAAACCACACCTGGTGCCCTCTAATCTACCCTTCTACAGGAAGACAGAGGTTGCCTTCTAAATGGAGGGATTTACGGGCTCCAGAAAACACTTCTTTTCGCAAATGCCATGCACTATAATGATTTCCACCATAGCAATTCCTTCTGCATGGATTTCCATCATTGTCCTCTGCTTCCCTGACCTCCAGAATGAAAATAGAGACTCTCTGAGGTTAATCACACTGAGACTGGAAGGCAGAGGCAGGAGGAGGAGGAGGAGGTAGAGACAGAGGCAAGTTCAAATCCACAACTTAGTGCCTTAGTGGTACCCTGTTTCAAAATTACAAAATAAAAAATGTCTGGGTGTAAAGGCTCTGGATTCAATCTTCAGAACTGAAAAAAAAAGAATAAAATAATAAAACTCTTGAAGGCACAGTACTGTAGCTTTTAACCTCCAGCATGACCCAGTATGTCTCAGTAGGGGACCTGGGTGTCCACAGGCTTCACCAGCACCCTCCACAGCAGGATTTGTGGAGCCTACTCTGACCAGTAGCCTCGGTGAGCATGGTGTCACCTCATTTCTAACACATCCCTCCCGTGGGGGCTGAGGATGCAGACCCAGGGCCCTTTTGGTTTCTCTGACAGCCCTATCCAAGAGCCAGACCTGGGGGACAGAGCACTAGGAGCTCTGCCTGTGCAGGGACACACGTTTGCACCTGCACACACACACACACACACACACACACACTCGCACACACAGTGTTCCCATGGTCTTGGCCTGAATCCAGACCACCAGCCTCTCCTGGGTCCCAAGCCCTTCCAAATGCTCTCACCCTCCCACAGCTCTCCTCCTCTCAAAGACAAAAACACAGTTCAGGGACAGGCAGAAAATTCCTGCCTGAGGATGAATAGCTTTGGGCTGATTAAATAAACAGAGCTTAATTAAATTAAAGCAGGATCAGAACCCACCTAAACTCTGCTGGCGGCCCAGTGAAGACCCTCATGAATCTTGCATTTTAATAAATGAATGACTGACTGATGCTGTGGAGCTTGTCATCAAGGAAGAGGGGCCCCTGGGTAGAAAGGCTCCCTCTGTTCAAAGAAAAGCAGTTATAGGGATTTTTATGGGACCAGGAGGCTTTGGAAAATTTTTGTGTATTTTTTTTCAGGAGAAATAAGCATCACGTCCTACTGCTGGGCACATGAGGAACACAACTGAGGCTGCTGTCTAAAACCAAGGTGTTGTGAGAGCTTGAGGCACCGAACCAAATGTATGAGGAGACAGAGATAGAGACAAGAGCAGACACAGACAAAGACAGAGACAAGGTGCTGGTAAAGTCAAAAACAGAGTCCCATTGGTGAGTACAAATATGCTTAGAAAATTCTAAAAAATTTTGAATGGCTGCTGCCAGAAGTTGGTAAGGAGAGGGCAAAAAGTTACCTGCTCTAAATAATCTATTCCAAGGAGGAGTTAGAAGGAGATAATAAAAAACAACTGTGTAAACCACAGAACGGCTTCCTCTGCTCAGTAGGGCGAAGTGCTTGGCTGCCCTCACAGGGCCTGTGCCCTAGCAACGCATGGCCAGGATGCATATGGCAAAGAGCTGCTCAGAATGAAAAGCCACTGTGGGCTGGGGCACTGCCTCAAACCTGTTTATTGTTGCTTCCTATTGTGCTGAAGAGGAATTAATAGGACGACGGCAAGGACACCACTGTCCCAGGAAACCTCTCAAATGCCCCACTGCATGTGCTCCACCTAAAAATCAGACCAGGAATGTGACAGTGTGAAACCGCTTTGCCTTCATCACCACTGTGCTGGAGCTGAGCACACATCGTGAGGGTTTCTCTCGTCAGTTCCTCTCTCTCCAGGAACATGTCTCTTCTGGTAGCCTAAGAAATTAAGGACAAAGAAGTAAAACGTACATTTTGCAAGTTCCAATGGAAGCCTTTGGGGGAAGGAAGCTGAAACTAATAGGTGAGCTGTGGCTTTCATTCATCCATGCTGCTGTTGTTTCCATTAGCCCAGTAATGTGAGAGGGGGCTATGAAATCTATCTTTGTCCTTTGTGTGTGCCACTGACACTGTTGACAAAGTTATTTCCTGACTTCAAACTTACCCTCATCAGCAGGGCTTTTGCTCTGATTTCCTAGAGACCCAATGGCTTACATCACCACCTTATATGCTCTTTGAGGCCTTCTCCGGCATACTCCCCATTAGCTTTCTGACAGGCAGTGGATATGTCTTCTTGCTATTCTGATCAAAATGTCCTTACTTGGTGAAATTTCCTGCTTACTTCCACAGCTCCTTTTACTCCACCCTGCCCATGGACAAGGGTTGTGAGGACCAAACAGGAAGGAATATGATTCACTAGCAGGACCATGATAGTTAAGGCTGATTACTAACTTGATTGGCTTGAGAGATTAGTAAAGCACAACTCGAAGCTGGCGCTGCGCCACAAGGTGAGTTGCAGCTGGCCAGAGCAAGCCCAGAAGGGTTTGGGACTGTCATCTCAGAGGCTGGGTGCCTGCCCAGTCCCCTTGGGTCATTGGACTGGGCTCCAGAGGTTCCGCAGGCCTGAGTGGACTGCACCCAGTGACCTTCATTCAACCAGGGGAGCCAGGCTTGCCCCAAAGGGGGAGCCAAGCCAAGCTGCACCACGAGGCGAGTAGCAGCTCACCAGGGCAGATGCGGAAAAGTTTGGGACCATAGATCCCAGAGGCTAGGTGCCTGCCCAGCCTCCTTGGCTCACTGGACTGGGCTCCAGAGGTTTCATGGGTTTGAGTGGACTGTGCCTAGTGACCTTCATTCAACAAGGGAGCCAGACCCGCCAAAGGGGGAGCCAAGCTGGTGCGGCGCCGTGAGGTGAGTTGCAGCTTGCCAGGGCAGACCCAGAAGGGTTTGGGACTGTCGATCCTGGTGGCTGGGTGCCTGCCCAGCCCCTTTGGGTCATTGGACTGGGCTCCAGAGGTTCTGCGGGCTTGAGTGGACTGTGCTCAGCAACCTTCATTCAACCAGTGGCCCACCAAAGAGGGAGCCAAGCAGGTGCCGTGCCGCAAGGGAAAGCTTTGAAAAATCACTGGAAACATGGAAATATAGGAAAATGACAAAATGAAAGACCAAAATTCAATCTCAAACCTCCAGCCCATCCCAAGAAAACCTAGAGTCATGTACATAGAAGAAAATGCTACACATACACCTGAAATGTGTGACATGATATCAACTGAAATAAAGAAGCCAGTACGGAAAGCTATGAGGGAACTCAAATCAGAAATATTCTCCCAGGTAAAAGAAGAATGATAAAAGTAGTGAAAGAAATACTGAATGCATCCAACAAAGACACAGCTAAACAATTAGAGGAACAAAGCAAAATGATAGAATCCCTGAATGAATAGTTTAAGAGACAAACAGAATGCATTAAGCAGATTCAAAGAGATATACAGGAAATCAAAAACTCTAATGAAAGTTGCAAAAACTGCCTCAATGAAAGTGAAGATAGAATCTCAGACCTCGAAGATAAGATTGCAGCTAGTGAGCAGGAAAGGAAAGATCTTCTAACAATAACAAGAAATCAGGAAATAACAATTCAACAGCTGCAAGATGATGCAAAGAAAAACAATATAAGATTAATGGGGATAAAAGAAAAAGAAGGGGACAACACAAATGATATCAAGAGGCTATTTACAGAAGTAACAGCTGAAAACTTCCCAAACATGAGTATGGAAACTGACATACAGATTAGTGAGGCATATAGAACTCCAAATAGCCATAACCAAAACAAAACTACACCCAGACATACAATTATCACCATCCCAGAAATCCAACATAAGAACAGAATATTAAAAGCTGTTAGAGAGAAGAGACAGGTCACCTATAAAGGAAAGCCTATCAGAATCACAGCAGACTTCTCAACACAAAAAATGAAGTCAAGAAGAGCATGGAGTGAAGTGTTTCAGATCCTTAAAGAAAACGACTTCCAACCCACACTGATGTACCCTGCAAAACTGTCTTTCAAAATAGATGGAGAAATAAGATACTTCCATGACAAAAAACAGCGGAAGAACTTCATGACCACCAAACCAAACCTACAAAGAATACTGAAAGACATTCTAGATACACATAGGAAAAAACCACTAAGCAAGACAGACAATTAAACAGAATAGAAAGCTAAGATACAACATCAGAAAGATAACATGTCAACAATAAACCAATAGATGACAGTTATAACCGTTAATGTAAATGGCCTCAATTCACCAATTAAAAGACACAGACTGGCAGAATGGATCAAGAAACAACATCCAACCATATGCTGTCTACAAGAAACCCATCTAACCCAAAAGGAAACTCATAGACTAAAAGTCAAAAGATGGAAAACAATACTCCATGCAACAGGGACTCAAAAAAAAAAAAGCGGGGGTAGCTATTCTGTTTGCAGACCATGTGAATTTCAAACCAAGAATGATCCAAAGAGATAAAGTAGGTTACTACTTATTAGTTAGGGAAAAACTGCAAGAGGAAGAGATAACAATCTTAAATATATATGCACTAAATTCCAGAGCACCCAACTACTCAAAGCATTTTTCATTAACAGAAATGAAAAATCAAATAGGCAATAATAACAATTATAACAGGGGACCTTATCACACCATTGACACATAGGGATAGATCAACTAGACAGAAAATCAGCCAAGAAAGAACTGAATCACACCTGTGAACAAATGGACTTAGTAGATGTATACAGAGTGTTCCATCCAACAACATCAGGACATACATTTTTCTCACCAGTACATGGGACATTCTCTAAAATAGACCATATACTAATCCACAGAACATATTCAAGTAAATGCAAAAGAATTGAAATTATCCCATGCATGTTATTGGATCATAGCACCATGAAACTGGAAATTAATGATAAAAGTAACTGCAAAAACCACACAAACACATGGAAATTAAATAATACACTCTTGACCAATCAATGGGTCACAGAGGAAATTAAAGAAGAAATTAAACAATATCTACAAGCAAACGAAAATACAAATGCAACTTACAGGAACCTGTGGGATGCAATGAAAGCAGTCCTCAGAGGAAAATTTATTGTACTGAGTCCCCACATTAAGAAAACAGAACGAACACAAATAAGCAACCTGATATTACACCTGAAACATCTAAAAAAAGAAGAGCAAGCCAAGCCCAAAACCAAAAGAAGGGAGGAAATTATAAAGATCAGAGAAGAAATTAATGCAATAGAGACTAAGAAAACAATTCAAAGAATCAATGAATCAAAGAGTTGATTCTTTGAAAGAATAAATAAAATTGACAAGCCCCTAGCCAACCTAATTTTAAAAAGGAAATAAAAGACTCAAATTCATGCAATACAGAATGAAAAAGGAGAAATCACCACCGACCCTGTGGAAATACAGAAGATCATCAACAGCTATTTTGAAAACCTCTACTCTCATAGGTTCGATAACACAGAAGAAATGGACAGATTCCTAGAAACAAACGAACCACCAAAGCTGGATCAAGAAGATGGAAAACTGCTGAATAACCCAATTTCTAAATTAATTAAATTGAAAATGTAATCAAGTCCATACCAACAAAGAAGAGCCCAGGCCAAGACGGATTCACTGTGGAATTCTACAAGAAATACAAAGAAGACTTAATGCCAACACTCCTCAAACTCTTCAATGAAATTGAAAGGGAAGCAAGTCTCCCTAAGTCATTCCTGGAAGCAAATATTAGTCTAGTACCAAAACCTGAGAAAGACCCAACTAAAAAAGAGAACTAAAGGCCAATCTCCCTAATGAACATAGATGCAAAAATTCTCAATAAAATACTGGCAAACAGGATGCAGCAAATCATCAAGAAGATTATATACCATGACAAAGTGGGATTCATCCCAGGCATGCAGGGATGGTTCAACATAAGTAAATCAATAAATGTAATCTACCATATCAATAATCCGCCAAAAGCAAGAATCACATGATCATTTCTATAGATGCAGAAAAAGCTTTTGATAAGATCCAACACCCATTCATGATAAGAACCTTACAGATAATTGGAATAGATGGTCTTTACCTCAATATGATAAAGGTTATCTACAACAAACCAACAGCCAATGTCATAGTAAATGGCCAAAAACTGAAAGCCTTTATCTTGAAATCAGGCACAAGACAAGGATGTCCCTTATCACCACTCCTATTCAATATAGCACTGGAAATACTAGCCAGATTAATTAGACAAGAGAGAGAGAAAAAAAGGAGTAAAGATAGGAAAAGAAGAAGTTAAATTATCATTATTTGCAGATGACATGATACTCTACATAGAAGACCCCCAAATCTCCATTGAAAGTCTCCTAGATATAATAAATAAATTCAGCAATGTAGCTGGATACAGTCAATACTCAAAAATCAATAGCATTCTTATACACTAACAACAAAATCACTGAGAGAGAAATAAGAGAAGCCTCGCCCTTCACACTAGCATCCAAAAAATGAAATATTTAGGAATTAATCTAACAAAAGATGTAAAAGAGTTGTATAGGGAAAATTATAATACCCTGAAAAAAGAAATCAAAGAGGACGTCAGAAAATGGAAAGACATCTCTTGTTCATGGATAGGAAGAACAAACATTGTAAAAATGGCCATTCTCCAAAAACTGTTATACACATTCAATGCAATCCCAATGAAAATACCACTAACATACCTCATAGATCTAGAGAAATCACTCCTAAAATTCATCTGGAACCAGAAGAGATCTAGAATAGCAAAGGCAATTCTAAGCAGCAAAGCCAAGGCAGGAGGCATCACAATCCCTGACTTGAAGTTATACTACAAAGCTACTGTAATAAAATCAACATGGCATTGGAATAAAAACAGATCTGAAGATCAATGGGATAGACTAGAAGATACAACTACAAGCACACTCAACCACCTTCTCTTTGATAAAGGGGCCAAGCATGTTCACTGGAAGAACGACAGTCTCTTTAATAAAATGGTGCTGGAAAAATTGGCTATCAATATGCCAAAAACTAAAATTAGACACATGTCTATCACCATGTATTAAACTAAAATCCAAATGGATCAAAGATCTAAATATTAAAACAGAAACACTAAATCTGTTGCAAGACAAAGTAGGTAAAAATCTTAAAGACATAGGGCTAGGTAGAGAATTCATGAACAAGAACCAAACTGCACAAGAAATACTTCCCAGAATCAATAACTGGGATCACATCTTATTAAAGAGTTTCTGCATGTCTGAAGAAATCTCCAGCAGAGTGAAAAGAAAACTTACACACTGGGAAAAAAATCTTAATGAACTGTCTCTCAGACAAAGGACTTCTGTCTAGAACTTATAGAGAATTTTTAAAAATCAGACCCCCGAAATTCAAAGACCCAATCCAAAAATGGGCTTCCAAGATGAACACACAATTCTCAGATGAAGAAATACAAATGGCAAATAAATACATGAAAAAATGTTCATCATCATTGGTCATTAGAGAAATGCAAATTAAAACCACA
Organism: Hydrochoerus hydrochaeris; assembly: GCA_004027455.1. NCBI lineage: Eukaryota > Metazoa > Chordata > Mammalia > Rodentia > Hydrochaeridae > Hydrochoerus > Hydrochoerus hydrochaeris. The sequence continues at coordinate 28,462 of PVLA01005953.1, forward strand.
CTGAGATACCATCTCACTCCAGAAAGAATGTCCAGGATCAAGAAAACTACCAACAACAAATGCTGGAGAGGCTGTGGGGAAAAAGGAACTCTTCTGCACTGTTGGTGGGAGTGTAGGCTGGTGCAACCACTGTGGAGGTCAATCTGGAGATTCCTCAAAAAGTTGAGATTGGAAGTCCTATTTGACCCAGCTATTCCACTCCTAGATATATTCCCAGAAGAACCGAAAACATCATACCACAGTGATATGTGTGCACCCATGTTTATAGCAGTACAATTTGTAATAGCCAGATCTTGGAAACAACCTAAATGCCTATCAACTGAAGAATGGATAAAAAAGGATGTGGTATCACATTGAGATAGTTATAAGTAAATGCATGCAACTCAAGACCATACTCATAAGTGAAATAAATCAAACTCATATGTGTAAATACCATATAGTTTCCTTAGTGTAAGAAATGGTAAAAGTACGTAAGATACAAAAAACTCAATGAATACAGTGAAAGGATAAGAATCTGCTTAAAGGGGAAAAAATAATATCTCAGGGAAAATGAGGAAAAAGAAAAAATATCTAAAATTATATAAACACACTTGGATAGCTAAGATGATTATGCTACAAATTCTATAAGTTCTTAGAACAAAATAGTTAACATTCATAGGATTGGAACAATTGTGTGTATTATTGTATGGTGATCTGAGGAACTCTTGAAGGTCATTATGTAAAATAACCTTAGTTATGTTCATGCCACGTTGTTTTGAAGGCCTATATTGTCAGTGTTTGGGGCTCTTTGCTATTGTTATTGATTTGCCTTTTATGTTTCATGTTTTTCTTTAGGAATTTGTTTTGTTTTGTTTTGTTTTGTTTTGCTTTTCCCTCTAATACAGAAAGGGCAGGTATACATGTGGAGACCATACATGCGTAGAACTTCTCCTAAACAGTTTATGAGAATTGATTATATAATGCATGATGAAATGAACAGCTACTTTGAAGAAAAAGAGACACTAAGGCACCCAGTGCTGATTCCATAGCATCATGCTGTGAAATCCAGCAATAATATTATTCTTTGTTCAGAGTGATTTTAGTCTGTTTTGTATTGTTTAATTTCAACGTAATGAAGGTATGGACAGCTATTTTGAAGAGAACGAGAGACATTATGGCAGCCATTGTTGACTTCCCTATTGTCGGGTTTTGAAGACCTAAAATGCCTTCATAATCCTGTTCTAATCAGTTTTATACTATTTTGTTTTGTATGACTTCACTGTATGTGAAGAAACTATTTAGAAGAAAACAAGAAACAATATCACTGTAAAGATCTCCGGCTGTCTTGCTTTGAAATCTGTGTCTCTTACATTTTTTTCTTCTTATCTTTTAGTTCTGTTTTGTTATGTTTAATTTTACTCTTTTTAAAATAAAATTTAAAAAAGAATAAGACTATCAGTGCTAAAATAACTTTTTTAAATTAATAGAAGAGTAGATAGACTAGATTCTTAAAAATATGCCAGTATGTACAGTGTTAAGATGAAGAGACAAAAAACAGTGATAGAAAAGAGAAAAGGTTCAGGGAAACAATTTGACAAATAGTGTTTCCAGGAACAGGCAACAGAGAGCAGGAAAGCACAGAGCTGACCAGAGAGTGAACAAGATTAACTCCCAAAGCTGAAGATGGACACACATGTTCAGGTGGAAATGCCTCACCTGAGGACTGGAATATAGTGCATTTGAAGATTTCTGCTGTTTAACTACATCATTGTGACTTTTGGAAAGCAGAGGACAAAAATAAAATGCTGCCTACATCCAGAGAAAAGGAAAGAGGATTTTGATTGTAAAAATATAGACAGATAGACAGAAAGACAGACAGACAGACAGACACACACACACACACACACAGTCTCCTACATAATATGGTTCAGCAAGATTTTTTGGCTTCACAATTGTGAACAGCCTTGTGGGACATAAATGTTCTCTCACACTGTTCATTCTGAGAAGATAATGCGTATGACTGCTCCAAGTCCTCTGCTTCCTGCCATTCAGTTTCTCCCTTTAATATCCCTGATGATGGAGGTCATGGGCGCCCATGAGGCAGCACACGTCTTTCTCCAGGCTACTCTTTCTACACCAAGAAACAGAGTGATGCACTATTTAGAGTTCTGCCCGCCCTCCCTCGGTCTTTTGGGTGCCTCAAGTGAAGGCTCTATACCAGCCTGCTTCTGTTCAGCGCCAAATACTGAGGCCTGTTTGGTGGATGCTCCATTTTTGGTACTCATTAAACATCTTTTCCTTCCTTCTCCAGCCCTAGAGAAGAAATTTTACTGTTTTTCAGTTTCAGGTCCAGTCTCTGGACACTAGAGACTGTCATTCATATATATATATATATATATATATATATATATATATATATAATATCTGTATTTATAGATACTCAGAAAAGACCTTCAAATTCACTGGTCCAGCCATGCTCATACCATTATTTTTCCCCCTTTGGGGTGACTCACAGCCCTCAGTTAGAGGATTTCACAAAAGGATACCCATGACATTGTGAACTGGCTGGCCATAATAGCCTAAAGAGTTGAATATGCAGAACTCCAGATGTTTGAGATCCCAGAGCCCCAAGAGACCACCTTATTATTTAACATAAGCTCCTTATGGCAGGTTGCGTTTTGTAATCTGAATATTGAATATTGTATGAATATTGTAATCCCTTTTTCAGTCCTCTTCACTGTCAAGAAAGTTATAGTTATAATTCCATTGAAATCCTGCCAAGTTAATTCAATCTACCCTCTCCAATGCAACCCATGGCTAGAGTGAAGACACCGAGACATATTCAAAGTTAAGGGCAGTCAGGGGTCCTCAGTCCTATCCAAGTGAGAATGTGCAGACAAAGGCCCTGATCCAAAGCCTTTCCCAGAATTTATTGTCTTGTGAAGAAGGGAGTGGTTCAAGGACGAGTGACAGTAAGGAACTATGTGAGTAACTTGAGCTGGCTAGCCAGGTAGGGAGAAGAGCATCTTTGCAAAATGCAGGGAGCATAACATGCAGAAGAATCAATCTACATAATTCAATGAAGGCAGCATTTGAATTGTTTTTGGAGGCAGTTGCTTAAGTTTCTGCTATGTAAACTTTTGTGCCCTGGGGACTCAAAACCTCTTTATTTTGAGGCTCATACTCAGTTGACATTCCTGGAGCTGACTGGCTCTGCCATCCCGCTGCACTCAGATCTTCTACAGAGAGCACTATGTAAGGAAACGGGAGACTGTCAGATTGGTGCCAAAGATTACGTATCAGTACTTCAGCTGGTCTTATTTGCATTGTTTAGAGCCAATTGAAGAGAGAAAGGAATAGCGTAGCCTGCACTGTACATATCAGTATAAGGAAATAAGACTAATGTTGCAGCAATTGTTCTGTATTTAAAGGGGGTCTCTCAAATTGTCTCCTACAGTTGCATTTCCCCAAAATCATGTCCTGAGACAGGTATTAGCGGGTAGAAGGCCCATTAGGAACAACTCTAGAAATCAAACACATTTGAAAGGGACAGGAGAGATACAGGATTAGGCTGAAAGAAAGTAAGTTCTGTGAGGCTGAGTCAGTGAAGGCTTCAGGGAACTCAGTAGCAAAATGGCCTGAAGCCAAGACAGCCTTTCGGGCTTGTCCTTAGTGGAACCAAGTTGTGTTTAAAATTTGAATAAATTTTTACTGGAAATACTTGATCCATAGTTGTATTTCATAAAACAGTCTTTAAAAATGAGACCCAAGTGTTGTTCCAAGCATACTTAGTAGTTTTCCAATGACTAAATTGAACATCTATTTTTAAAGAAAAAATAGCATTAAAAATACTGAGTCACATTGTTGTCAGGTAATTTGTTTAGAAATGATTAACTAATTAAAAGTATCCCAGGTCCTTCTTGCCTTAAACAAAGAACTGGATGCAATAAGCCAAAAACAGTGTCAAATGTTTATTTGAAAAGTGAAGGAGTAAGGGGAAAATTGGCTCTGTAGAGTGAAATGGGGCTGAACAAAGGGAGGAAAGGATAAAAGAAAAAATAAAAGTATACTCTGAAAGACACAATGTAGGCTACCTTGAGGATTCAATAGCTGATTTCTCATAGCATGTGTCCTTTTCTGCCCTCCACATCTTGTGGGAGCCCACGAAAAGTTCCACATATGGATTTGGGGCATTATTAGATGTCATCTTGGGATCTGCTGATTGACAGGTCCTGCTTATTCCCCAGCTGGCTTTGCCACACTCTACCCGATATCAACATAAGTCCTATTTCAAATAATAGCTAAATGTGGCAAATGGCTGTCATATGACATAGTGCAGATCCATAGTAGAATATCACATGCATGTATTCCTTGTGCTGAAAAGGATATGACTTTGGTCTATAACTTCCTCCTCTTTAATTTGAGGTCAACAGTGGAAATTATATATGGAAGTCATTCTTGTAGTACACACAGAGGGAGGAGAGAGAGACTACCAGGCTTGTGTAAAGGTAAAATGGCATGAAATTATTGTGCCTGGGTACAGGCAGACAGAAAGCAAAAAAACCTTCTGTACAGAAAGAACAAAGAGAAGTGTTCCCCTTTTATAGGGATGGAAAGAAGGCAGGGGACATTAGGTGGGAAGATTTTAATAAACATCTGTGGCCAAAGTTTTATGGCTGTCTTGAATCGCAGTGGGCAAAGTCCTTGAAGGTCCATGTAAATTTTTAGGTATCTCCAGTTGTCCCCACATATCCCTGGATGTCCTGGGACCTGAAAAATCCCTTGTCCTAACTTATCTCCTTTCCAGCACCCTATGCTTGCTGATGGCAGCTGTGGTGCTGAGTTGAGTTCCCTGGAAAGAGTAGTGCCCCTGTGTGGGCATCATAACTCCAAACACCCAGTATTTGCCCTTTTTTCTTCTCTTTGATACCCTCCAAATCCTAGTCTCAAAATCTTCCTTACTTTATAGCCTATAGATTATAGTCTAGAGGTTTAGCTAAACTGTCAGACATTAAACAGCAAGTGAACTTTGGCCAACCTCCCAAAAGGCCTCCTTCCCCATAATTGGCCATAAAATTACATAAAGGGGAACAAAGTTTTATCTCAAGGTGGACAAAGTGCCCAATGCCCACCTTCCCTGTGTCAATTAACCAGATGTGTAAGAAAGTCTTGTAACATTCCAAAGTAATGATGGTGTTATAAGACATAGTATCCATGGCAACCATCTGACTGGTGAGCCTGCACATGGGTACATAAAGACAGGAGAACAAAGGATCAGGGTCAGCAGTTTCAACCACCTGAATTAGCTACTGCTGACCACTGCAGCTCCGAATAATCAGATAAATCTCCCCTGTTTCTTGACTCTCGATTTCCCATGGATAACTTTCTTGAGTGTGCCATTATATATCTGCTGGCAAACAGGTTAGGAACTGGGAGAGTCAGGTCAGATTGAAACATTATAATTATCAACTCACCTTTGGCCAAATTATGAAAACAAATACAGGTGCCCACTTTTGTCACAAAGCTTTCAAAGAGTTTATGAGTTCAGGAAGGAGAAGGAAAAAAATGATAATGATGATGAAAAGTGAAGACAGGTTACACGAGCTGACCATGGCAGAGCCTTAGCAATGTTGCAGGTAAAACTGACTTTTCCAGAGTAATTTTCCATGACCAGAAATCTTAACCCCCGATTCCATAAGGCCAAAATGTCCCACTTTATTTTTTATGGTACCCACAATTCTACCATTTCAGATTCCTCTGCTCTTCTTTTTAAATTTTAAACATTTTCAGATGTAAGATGGTTAGTCATTCTGTTACCATGTGATGAATTTAGCAAATTAATTCCAGGCTCTTGTGTAAAATGAGCAAAGAATTGCCAGAGCACACCTGACGGCTAGTGAAAAGCAGCTACATTTATTGACGATCATGGGGAAATGTGCCCAGGGCAAATCTGTACTGACAAAAATACAAGAAGAACAGAAAAGGGGTCCTAGGATGACAGGAAAGCGAAAGGCCCTGCACACGGATCTGTCAGTCTTGCAGAATTTAAAGGATGTGCACCTCAGCCCAGGGGCCTCCCCGGCATCTGGTGTGCTTAACAGAAATGACTGACAGGGTGCCAAGTCATCTCAGGTGTTCCCAACGCACATGCTTGTCCCAGAACTCACTCTGATTTTAATTACGTGTAAGAGATTTAGTGCCTATTCGTGAACCTTTCATAAGGTTTGAGTAGGGGAAAGGTGACCAAAGATCAGGCTAGGAGAGCCAATCAGTGTGTGCTTTTGCCTAGAGCAGCAAAGATCTCCTGTATTTTTGTTTTGTTCTTTTCTACTTCTCTTAGGACACCAGAAGGAGGAATGACCCCAGGGTGCTGTTCAAACTTAACCAAATGGAAAGGACTGATTTCCTCAGTTCTGTTATTCTGACTGCTCTACTTGTACCTTAGAGATTGTTTGATCAAATGATTTTTGCCCCTAACACCTATTATTGAAGTCAATAATGAGTTCAAGATATTTCACAAGCAAAAGAAAGATGTGAAGCTATTAATCTGTGGGCATGGGACATCTCCTGGGGGTGAGCAGGTCTGGATGTGGCACCCACAAGGGGAGCTTTGCATTTCCTTTACAAAAAACAAATGCATCATGAAGTATGTGTCAGCCAGGGTTACACCAGACTATGACTAACACATTCACCCACCCATTCAGAAGCCACCTTTGTTACAATAACAAAAATCTTCCCAATAGCTGGAGGCCATATGTTAAAAAAAAAAAAGCTCAAATATTTTCTGCAGAAAATGCCAGCTTTTCACATCTATGGCTGGCAAGCTGATGAGTCCTGAAACATGTTCTAAAGTCAGCTTCCTATTTTAAATGGAAGCTTATTTTTCTGTTACTGACACAAAAGGTACACAAATGTCATTTTCAAATGACCACATTCTTTTATTGAATTTTTAAAGTAGTTATGAATTGTCTATGTATTGTATGTAAAATGTAAGCTTAGTATTTTTCCTTTTGTCTCAATATACAAGCAATGAAGATCATTCATTTGTTCAGGAGGGGAAAAAAAGGTTTTGCGTTTCTGGTTTATGTTTATTGTTATTATATATTATGCAGACTAAAATATAGCAATAGTTTTATTAAAACAAAAATTTGCTCACAATTTTACTACCTCAACATCAAAATGTTTTTATTTCTTAAATTTTATACCAAGAACTTCCATCTGGAGGTAGGCAAGCCTGTCATATACACTGATGTCACTAACAATATAATTATGCAAATGAGTTCGCCTCAAATATGAACAGGTGTGCTACCATTATGATAGCTTTATTGTTGGAAAAAATAAGTAATGTCATTAAAGTGTAGCCAAGGCACAATTCTGCACCAGTTCAGACATGACCTTGCCTCCCACCCACACTGGTACACTGGGTTCCCAGCAAGCTCTTTCTCTAGCTCCCTGCCAACTGCTGCTTCCAGATGGCATCAGATACCTGAATCAAAGAGAGTCATTCTAGCTTCTAAACTAGGGCCTCCTGCTCACCAGCAGTACAATTATCCTGGATTTCAGTTTCAGTGTAGCACAGAAAAGCTGTCATGAACCAGGAAATATGAAACTGGACTCTGTCAATCAAAGCAAGTTCTTCAGACTTTAGCCCAGCTAGGTCCCACTTTGCACATTCAGAGTGGACATGGACGTAGAGAGTCTGCTCCACTCATTTCCTGTACTGACCTTTGAGACAATTGTGGTAATGGGCTTCTCCCAGCACAGTGAAGTAAATGAAAGAGTGAAAACAAGAGAGGTCACAGGGCCCAACACCATCCTAAACACACACACACACACACACACACACACACACAGACTGGGTACTTAACAAATTTTTACTGCATAATCTACTTTCACAATTAATAAGTGCAATAAATTATCTTCCAGTAAAGACGTGCTCACAACCATAATTCAGATCAAGAAACAGAACATTATGAGCAAAGCAGAAATCTCCCTAGAGCTCTTCTCTTCTCCCAAAAGTAAACACTACCCTAATTTCTAACCATAGTTTATTCTGTTTTATAGCCATAGAGGCTCACACAGGTAATATAGCAAATGCTTAGTCTAACAACATAATTTTGATTTGCTTATTTTTGCACTTTATCTGGATGGAAACTATACAGTGAGACTATCCATGTTGAAGCATATAATTGTGCCCATGTATTTAATTCATACATACATCATGATGCATCATGACACATACCTGCATCTGTTGAAAAGCATCTGTTTCCAATATTGAGCTGTTACAAACATTGTGGTAATGAGCATTCTCCTACCTGTCTTTCAGAGTACAGACACAAGACATGATCAACAATACAACAAATGTTTAAATTAAAAATGTTTATTACAGTAAAAGACACATTGCCATTTATCCCCCTCAAAATACTCCTCCTCATTTCAAAAACACTTAAGTCCTTGCCACTTTATGAAGCAGTTCTGGAAGTTCTCTATCCAAAGTGTCTTTATAAGGCATGATTAAAAATACTGTGAATGCTGCTGCCAAGTGTCATCCAACAGAAAGGCATCCTCATAAAAAAAATTACAGTGTGTCTCAACCACATATCCATGACCTTGAAAATTAAACATGTTGAATGAATTCAGGACACTGAGGCAGCCAGGACAGCATGAAAGAAGACTTCCGGAACTGCTTCAGAAAGTAGCAGGAAAAATGGAAGAAGTGTGCTCAAACTGAGGAGGAATATTTTGATGGGGATTAATGGGAATGTGTCCCTCACTGTGATAAACATTCACCATAATTTGTTCACCATGGCTTATCTTTGCATTTCTGTTGGTTATCTACGTAGGAATGAATCGCTAAATCCTAAGGCATATGTGTTTTTAACTTTGCTAGACATTGCTGGATTTTCCAAAATGGTGTTACCCATTTGTATTCCCACCAGAGTTGTCTGAGAGTCCTAGCAGGTTCACATCCTCAGCCACACTTAGTGGGGTCAGTAATTTTAATGTCTTTTTGGCAGTGTGTATGGGTACTTCATCACGGTTCTAATTTAAACATTGCCGAACACTAAATAACTTGAGCGGCTCCTCACATATTTAGTGAGCATCAAATATCCTCATTTATGAAATTTGTGATGTTCCTTTCAGGTCTCAGTTCCTGATTTTTTAAGATTATCTTTTTCTTATTGATAAAAAAAAAAATCTTTCTGTTGGGCACGGGGGCACTGGCCTGTAACCCCAGCAACTCAGTAGGCTGAGACAGGAAGATCATTTCGAGGCCAGCCTGGGCCACAAAGCAAGACCCCATCTCAAAAACAAAAATTAAAAAAAGATAACTTTCATATTCTAATGAGTCCTTTGCCATTACATGCACTGTGTAGAGCCTGCTTCTGAGTGATTTGCCTTTAAAACTCCTGATGGTATCTTTTCATGAGGATAATACCCTAAAGTTAATGTAGTCCAATTGATCAATCTTTATTTTATGACTGTTGCTTTTTATATTCTGTTTATCTTTGTCTACCCTAGATCACAGTTATACTCTCTAATGTCATCTTCTAGAACACTTTTATTTTACACATTCACTCTGTAATCCATCAGAAATTTATGGTGTAAAGTAGGAGTCATGACTTTTTTCTCTAAATGGCTAATTGATCTAGCACCATTTATTCAAAACACTACCTTCTTATTGCTCTAAAATCTCACTTTTGTTATAAATCAAGTATCCATAAACATGTAGGCCTGTTTCTGAGTTCTAGTCTAGTCCTTAAATTTGCTTTGGTTGTGGAGCAATAGCCTTGCACTAATACACTGCTTTTCTAATTACTGAAATTGAAGTAAGACTTGGTGTCTATTAAAATAAGTCCTTCAACGTTTTTCTTCAATACTATATTGACTGTTCTTGGCCCTCTGCAAATCCATATAAATTTTAGAGTCAGCTTGTCAATTCCTACCAGAATAGCTACTATAATTTTAAATAAGACTACATTTAGTTTACAATTTACAATCAATTTACAGAGAAATGACATCTTAATTAAACTGAGTTATAGTCTATAAACATAGTCTATAGCTCCATTTATTTAGATTTTAATTAATTTTTCTCAATGATGTAGTTTTAGTTGTTGGAAGTCATAAATCTTTTAGTAGGTAGCTACATATTTTATGTCTTGATGTTATTACAAATAACATAATTTTTAAAATTCACTTTGCAATTCTTTGGTCCTGAACTAGAGACAATTTGTTTTCACATATTGATCCCACAGCTGATGATCTTGCTGAACTCATTTTTGCCATTATGTTCTTTGATTTTTCCTATACATAAACCTATATCATCAGTAAATAATGATAGTTTAATATATTTACTTTTATAAAAAATTTTTCATTGCTTTCTAGATAGAAATTGAATTGAATGCAAGTGGTAATAATAGATATATTATCTCACTTCTAGTTCCTGAAGGAAAATAACCAGTATTTCACAACTAAGTGTGATGTGTGCAGTAAGTTTTTTTACATCACTTTTGACTGATTAGAGTCATTATCTTCTTAATTTTCTACAAAGCTTATTATTGTTACCATTAATGGATGGTGAATTATATTCAATTATTTTTGTACAGCTATTGAGATAATTATACAATTTTTCTTTTCTAGTTCTTCAGTATTTTGTTAATGGCATAGATTATACTGATTTATTTTTAATATAAAACCAACATCTTAGAGAATACAGTTGATTTAGGGAAATGAAATTCCCAACCTACTAGATGTCTGGTATGAGTTTGTGTTCCCTAAAATCAAAGAATGAATTTTAGGAACAACAGAGAGCAGAATATATTTATTGAGAGAAAGAAAGCTTCTGTCTGAGAGACAGACATGGTCCTGAGTCTTTTCTAGGGACTTTTATAGAGCAAACCCACAAGGTGAGATGGGTCCAAAATGGGAACTTGCAAGGTGGGCATAAGGTGGGATAGAACTATGGTTAACCAATAAGATTAATTGCTCTAGTAAAATTGATTAAATTGGGAACAAATGGGGAAGTGAGTCACATAGCACGCAGGCATGCTTAAAGAGCAGTTAATCTTCTTCCTATAAGGGGTTGGGATGGTGACTCCTGGCTTCCTCAGGGTGATAGAGACCTGATTAGAATATCACTCCTTAGGATGTAGGTGCATTTGCTAGACCTTTTGTCTTGAGGCCTGACCCACAGCAAGAAATGTCTGTCTTTCCCATAGTTCCAAGGTGTCTGCTCATCTGCACTGGATTCTTTGAGGACCTGGCCCTGTCTGACTGTCTATAATATTTTTATCTAACTCAGTTGCCTGTAACACAGTCATGATATATTATAGCTTTTACTATTTCACTAGATTTAATTTTCTAATATGAGCATTTTTAATCCTAAGATTTTAGCATTTCTATTTATGGCAGAGATTGTTATAATTTTCTTCTTTGTAAAAAAACAAAAACAAAAAAATCTTGCCAAGGTTTACTGTCATGAAATGAGTTGTAAAATTTTTCTTTCTTTGATTCTCTAGAGGTGTTTAAGAGTGGTATTAATTATTTTTTCTTATAAAGTAATTTGGAGCTATGCCAATGACAGCATGTGGGCCTGTAATTTTCTTTATGGGAAGTTTTTCCTTGTGAGTTCAATTTTTTTTAACAACTATAGGACTATTCATATTTTGTATTTCTTTTTTTTCACTTTTGATAAATTTTTTCTGCAAATTTATAAATTTCAGCCAAGTTGTCAAATTTATTGCCACAAAGCAGTGATTATATCTTTTCATTATTGTTTAATGTCTGCATTTTGGTGTTCTTTTTCTTCTTGATATTGCTGGATTTTGCTTTCTCTCTTTGTGATAAGTTTTTTGGGGGATTTGTTTGTTTCACTTATCTTCTTTTTATGTTTGTGAACTAAAATTATTGTTTTTGCAATTGTAAATACAATACGAGGACTAGTAAAGAAAATAAATGCATAACGTATTACACCTGTCAGAAACAAAATATTTTAGGCATGTTTAGAAGAAGAGGATTTAGTTTCAGGAATCAGGTTTGTGATCAGTCTTACCAAGAGTTTGTCCACCTTACCAGTTTCTTGAAGGAACAAACTTTTAGCTTTATTAATTCTCTCTCATCCATTTCCCCCCATTCCTTTCTGCTCTTAACTTGTGTATCTGTTTTCTTCTGTAATCCTTAGACCTAATGTTCTATTATTTCCCTATATATTAAAATGTATTGAGATGATAGATTTTTCAGCCTTTCTTATTTACAAGCATATACATTCAGGACCCATGTAGTCTCCCTAAACATCATTTCAGCTGCATCACATTTCAATACAACATTGTTGGGGATCAGGAATTGTAAATTGACAGAATATCTGTCCTAGTCTCTCCTTGCCCTGCCTGCAATGTAGGACAGTTTTGGAACATGGAAATCACTTTCCTCTCAGTCAACGAGATTAGCACCCAAGTGTGGGGTGGACACTGTTCCAGGAAAAGTATCCTCCCCCAGCCCCTACACTCACCAATAAATAGTGGCTCACTCGGAGTGTCTTTGTGTTTGCCTACCATGAGGCGCTGACCTCCCAGCCCCCCATCATGTATTACTAAATCTGTCTCTGTCTCTTATTTCCTCCTTTGGTCCTATCCCTCATATAGACAGTTGGGGATCTTGGTCAGCTCCCAATACATCATAGTTAAATTATCATTAGAGTTAAAACATTTTCTTATTTTCTTTGTTAACTTCTTCTGTAACCCACGGGTTATTCAGAAATGTATATATAGTTTAATCTTCAAACATTTAGGGATTTTTCTAGTCACTTTTCTGCTAATAACTTCTAGCTAAGTTAAATTTGACTGTTGTTAGAGAATATACTCTATATGACTTCCATCCTTTCAGTTTCTTGAGTTTTAAGTTTACTTATTTCCTAGCTCATAATCAATTTCAGTAAATGTTTCATGTGCACTTGAAAAGAAGGCACACTCTGAAGTTGTTGAATGCTAGGTTCTACATCTGTCAGGTCAGTCTGTCAATCATGCAGCTTACTAATTATATTTCTTCTAACATAACTGAGAAAGATGTATTAAAATTGCTACTAGACTGGAACAGCCAGATCCCAGCCCCTTCCAGTAGATGGACTGGCAAACAAGAAATACCAATTACCTCCTCCTGCCCCACAGGATTATCTGGAGAAAGAGAGGCTGTGATGATAGCTATGGAGGTGAAATGCAATTGGATGCCTGTGGTGCTTTGCTGTTTCACTGACCTTGCAGATCTAGGGCCAGTGGTCTGATCATAGGCTCAGAGGATAGTGGTACGCAGTGTGGCATCTAGGGGGATCTCCTTCTGAGGACTGCAGCCATTGCTGAGTCCCTATGGTCTTGTTTTGGAAGTCCTCTATCATTTCCATTGTTTTGTTGGGTTGGGTTTTATTCTCTTTTGTTTTGTTTGATTATGGCAAATCCAATGGCAGGAGCAGCTATTTCAAATATAGCAAGATATATTATGGTAGCAATTTTGGATCTACTATTGGCTTGTTTTGAAGTCCTTTATTGCATTCATTGTTTTGTTTTTATTGTTTCTATTCTATTTTGCAGCTATTTTGAATACATCAAAAGACATTAGTAACTATTGTTGATTTTATAATGTTTTGAAGACTTGTACCACTTACACTGGTTTGTTTTGATTGGTTTTATTCTGTCTTGTCCTCTTTAAAATTAAATAATAAATAAATAAAATTGCCCACTATCATTGTCAATTTATCCAGTTCATCTATTATGTTCATCAATTTTTACCAGCATTCCAGCCAATAAAATGCACATGAGAAAACTTTAATGTAAAAAAATGAAGAGAAAGAGACAAAACTAGCCCTATTTACAGATTATATTATTCTTTACCTAGAAAATCCAAGAAAATAGAATTTTAAAAGACTACTAAAAGCAACTATGAAAGTCAGTAATATTATAGAGTAGAAAATTAATACAGAGACATCAGTAGATAGAAGTTACAAGAGTTAGGGTTAGGGAATGACTCTATTCACATTAGCAAGAGCTGTAACAGAAGAGAAAAATTTATTAGAAATAAATTTAATAATAAATGTATAAAACACATAACTTTAAAAATATTTAAAATGTTCCAGAAGGACACAATAAGACACACAAACAGAAGGAAAACCATACTTTTGGACAAGATGCCTCCATGCCCTTTTCTTGCCTTGTATTGAAAATATGCCAGTCTTTCTACTTTGATTTGTAAATTTAGCATAATCTCAATAAAGCTGAAGCTAGATCTTTTCATACTGGATAAAAGAATTTTAAAATTCATGTTGAAAAATAAATAAATAATTATAAGGGAAGCTCTGATAAAGAAGATCAAAGGAATTAACTGATATAAAAATATTCTACAAAGTCTCACTAATTAGTAGTACTATTTCATGAATAAATGATGCAATAAAATTGAAATCTAACTATAAAAAAAATACAAATGCTGTCTCAATGGGGAAAACAAACTATTGAACAATGGTGGGACAATTATTAACTATTTCAGAAGTATTAATGTTGGACTCATACATCATTCTGTATTCTATGATGCATTTCAAATGAATCAAAACTTTAGTATAAAGGCAATAAATGAATACATGGGATAATTTTTCATAATCTCAAAATATGGAGGCCTTGGTTAACTATCCCAAAATCCAAAAATCCCCCCAAAATTGATAAATTCAGTTGCATAAAAAGAATTATACAAACCTCTGCATAACCCAACATATTGTAAAAAGGCACACAATCAAGTAGAAAACACAATTATAGAACCAGCTTGCTGCCCTGGTAAGCAGCCGTGGCCTGCAAACCGCTGCTGTCCCAGGGCAAGAACCATCGGCATCTCCTGAGATCCACGCCATGTTGGACACCGGGAAACCAAGCAACCAGCTCACCACCCTAGTAAGCAGCTGTGGTCTGGCAAGCCACAGCCACCCCAGGGTGAGAGCCATCAGTATCTCTTGAGATCCATGTCATGTTGGAACTTAGGGCGCTCAGAAACCAAGCAACCAGCTTGCCGCCCTGTAAGCAGCTGTAAGCCTACCATTGTTCGGGCTGAGATTCAAACATCTATCCTCCTCCTCACCTTTAGCAAGTGGGAGCCAGAGATCTGAACATCTCTTGCGAGGTTGACTATATGCAATATAGCAAGTAAGGGTGATTTCCTTTTACCATCTCTTTAAAGGCAAATATTTTTATCACTGTTTTGCTTTGTTCTGATTAATGGTGTTGCTCTATTCAATATTCTGTTTTGATAAGTTCTATAATGTTCTGTATTTCCTTTGAATCTGATATACCTGATTGAAACAACAACAATTGTGAAGAAAATGAGATATATTGTAGTACCTATTACTGTTATCCTGGTAACCTGCTATGAAATTCTGTACCAATTTCACTACACTGTCTTAACTGGCTTTGTTCCGTCTTGTTCTGTGGTATTTCACTACCTTAAAAATAAAAAAAAAAGAAAAAAGAAAACAATTATAACTCATCATAGACACAGAATAATCTTAATATATAAAGAGCTCTAGAAGTGGACAAGAAAGAGTCTAGGAACCTCTTAGAAAAACAAGTGTTATAAAAAGTGTTGGAGAGAAGACAAGATGGTTGATCAGTGAGCAACAGAATACAAAGCCTCCCAGGAGAAACAATTCATATGGCCAGAATAAAATACCCTGGAGAGACCCAGACAGAGGGAGATGGATCCTCTTGACACAGGAAGAAATTAAACCTTAAAAAAGCTCATCAAATACTTCAGGACTACAACTGAAACAGCTAAAAACTAAAGGGACGGAGCATTTCCCCAATGACCCTCCAAGATTGCACCAGCTTGAATCTGTGCCGGCCTGCAAAGCCGCCCAAACTCGTTCCCACCACCACTCACAGAAAAACGGCAGTGCTGAAGTCAGGGGTTGGTGAGCCCAACAGAGAGCAGAGCCGGTGAAGGAACCTTCATCAATCCACGGTCAGTGCTGGGAGTGAGACCCCAGGGGACTCATGGAAAGGGCACAACTAGGTGGGCAACATGTTAGAATTGGGCAGGAGGAGCCTGAACTGGGAGTGACAGTGACTTCTGCTGGTTGCTCCCTCCCCAGAGCAGATTCATGTGATTTGCTTGGACTGGGCCTCGCCTCTGGCTGGGACCCAATGAGCCATCCCAAATCAATTCCTGTGCCTATCACGCACTGACCAGGTGATCGCCCCTGAAGTTTGGCTGGCATGGTGGGGAGGGGCAGGCATATGCAGCCTGCTTACACCTCAGTGACAAGAGCAGGCAGGAGAGGGCGGAGGTCCCTTGCCAACGTGCTTCGGAGGAAATGTGGCCAATAGGGAAGAGGCTGGGACCTGCACTGTAACCCATGTGGAGGAAGCCAGGGCCATGACAGGAGAGAGACAGGCAGGAGGAGGCCCCCAGTCCAGAACCCTGAGAGCCCTGATCCAGGAGAAGGAAAAACAAGGGAGACTGAGGGCGGCAAACACGCATCAGACATGGCTTCAATGGACATTAAGAGATATCTTCGGGACCTTGTAGACTAGCTCAAATCTGAAATATTAAATCAGGTAAAGCAGGATATGAGCAGAGTAATAAAAGAAATGCTCTCAGGAAGCATCTCTCAGGATGATACAGATGGAAGAAGGGAGGAACGCAAAAAAAGCAGAGAAACATTCGATAAAGAATATAAAGAAAATATAGAATACATGAAGCAGATTCAAAGACACTACCAGGAAATTAAAAAATCCATTGAAAGATGACAAAATGCCTTAAAAGAAACTAAGGATAGACTATCAAAACTTGAAGACAAGTTTGCAATGTGTGTTCATGAAAGGAAAGATCTCTTAAAAATAACAAGGAAACAGGCAGTACCAATACAAAGTCTAGAAGATGACAAGAGAATTTACAATTTAAGAATAAGAAACATGAAAGAAGAAGCAGGAATACATGCAGGCAAATTACAAAGGCTATTCATGGAAATAATTAAGGAAAATTTCCCAAGCATGGGAAAAGAAAATGACATTCGGCTATGTGAGGCATATAGAACTCCAGCCACCTACAACCAAAACAGAGCTACACCCAAACATATGATAATCAAGATACCAGAAATTCAATATAAAAACAGAATATTAAAAGCCATCAGAGAAAAGAAACAGATTACCTATAAAGGTAAGCCCATCAGGATCACGGCAGACTTCTCGACACAGACCATCAGATCAAGAAGAGCTTGGAGTGAAGTATTCCAAGCCCTGAAAGAAAATAACCTCCAGCCCAGATTGATGTACCCTGCAAAACTGTCACTAGAAATTAATGGAGAAACAAGATGCTTCCATGACAAAGAGGAACTGGGCGAGTTTGTGACCACCAATCCAACACTACAGAGAATACTGAAGGACATTCCAGAGAGAGAGAAAAAAAATACCAGGATTTTAGACACAGTGGCAGAAAGGCCTCAATGAGTGGGGCAGGCAGTAGAATAAAGGAGAAAACTAAACAAAGGCAGAAAAGTAGCATAGCAGAAATGAGGCAGAGAAGGATAACTAGAAACTCTAACATAGATGGCCTTGATATGCTATATTGTTAATAGCGCACCAGGATTTAAAACACACATTACTCACACTACTCTGCTTAGATGTATTATATTCTGTTCCAGTCATTCTACCTGTACTAGATTTGAGGGCACAGACAGTAATCCTGAAAATAACAGAATATAGTATGGTAATCATCCTTAATTTCCTATTAACTTAAATCTAAAGCTCTGTAAAACCTACACAGTTTTACCATGACTGATAGTAATCAAATCTAGTTTGTTGGAATGCTGTTTTGTATTGATAGATTTTATTCAAAGCTATTATGATTGATAGTATCAAGTCTGAGAGCATAGGCAACTGCACTTAAGATGACAAGATCCACTAGAATATCCACTCTGGTTTGATTATTACCTGCCTTTGAAGTTTTATACTGTCTCCAATGTTTTATTTTTACTAATATTGTTATTTACTGTTATACTCAATTATATTGTTATATTCCATTGTGCCTGATGATATAGACATTCTATTGAAGATAATAAGAAACAACACAGTAGTCATTGTAGATCACCTTGTACTGTGGTTTTATATGACTTTTTGTTTTCATGTTTTTATAGGAATTTGTTTTGTTTTGTCTTGCTAAGTTTTGTTTTTCCCTCTAATACAGAAAGGATAGAAATACACGTAGAGATTCATGCATGCATAGCTGTTCACACTCTCACTGTTTGACTATCTACCTTGTATGCTTTAACTTTGTAACTTGAACAACTATTTCTAAGAGGATAATATGTAATTTATTAACTAGTGATTTCTTATTATCTTTTTTTTTGAATTCTGTATTATCTCTACCCTTTACATGTTTTTGTTTCTCTTTAAATAAAATCTTTTTAAAAAGTGTTATAAAAATTATGTTAAAATATATTTTAAATGCTCTATTTCACTTATAATGCAAATCAAAGTTACCCTCACATATAATTTTTCACCACAAAATTGGCAAAAATCCAAAATTTGATAATGTGTTCTGTTGCCAAGGCTGTGGGAAACAGATACTTTCACACCTTGGTGGTGGGAGTATAAATTTGCATCACCCATATGGATACCAATTTAGCAAAAGCTATCAAAATCACAAATGTATGTGGTCTTCCATCCAGTAACTCCACTTTAGGAAATTTGTATATCTACAAAATGCATTATATGGTTTATTAATTGCACAATTGCAGTCCACAAAAAGATGAGGAAAAAACCTAGATACTTGTCCATAGGGATCAGGCTAAATACATTTAATGGAGTATTTTGTAATTGTAAAGAAATAAGAAAACTTTTTGTATATTGATATGGAACACTCTCAAAGATAGATTAACTGGATGAAGTCAGGTACAGAATGATCTGTATAATATCCTAACATTTATATTACAAAGAAGGAAAACAATTATATTTTGTATTTTTTCTTAAAATTATTTATGCTTATTTCTAAAATTTCTGAGAGGGCAAATAAATGAATAAAAGCAGTGGTTAGCTGGCTTTGGGGGCCTGGAACTGGGAACATGAATAACCTACATGAGATTTTTCACTGTGAGCTTTTTCATATTTTTTATATTTTCACCATGTGAATATATTAGTTACAGTTCACTAGAGGAAAAGATTTAATATAAAAATATGTACATAATTACATAAAAGATTTAAAAGTTAGGTTTCTAATGCCTGTCTACAGAATTAGGGGTAGAAGATCACAAGATGGCCATCTATGTGCTGTAATCAGAGGACCCAGTTGAAGGTCAAAAGTCTGGAACTCACTGAGAGTTCAGCACAAGTCCTGCTACAAAGCCAAGGGTCTGTATTGGAAAGCTGAAGAGTATACAGGAAACCTGAAGGACCTGAGGAAAAATGTCCAAAGGCAATGGTGAAGACTGCTGCTCCTCCACTGAAGAAAATGAGAGACTTCTTTTTTCTCTGCCTTTTAATTTTGTTCAGGCTACAAGCCTACTGGCTGGTGCCACCTACATCCAGTGTGTGTCTTCCCTTCTCAATCCTCCACAGATATACCCTGAATTTTACTAATCTGCTATTTAGTTCCCACACAAAAATGTTGACATATCACAATCAATGATCACAATGAGTATTCAAATTTTTTTTAAAATGATGTAAAGCAAAGTACCTTCCTAATAATACTACCAAATACATCTCATGCCACATACAACTTGAATGCATTATCACTCTAGCAAGCCCTCTGTGTCACACTAGGTACATCAGTTAGGATAGTTGACTATAAATATTTAGGGCTTTACAAAATGAGGACAATTCATCATCCCAACCCAACTAACAAAATATCCAAAGTCAGACTGATCCAAAGCTGGAATAGTCTCTGCAATTTCAAGCAGAGTAAGAGCAGCCCAAATGGACAATGTCTATGCCTTTCTTTGTATTTCCCAAAAGTTCCCAAAAGATTTCTCTCAGCTCTGATTGGCGAGTAATGCATAACTTGTCCATGTCTGAGCTTCAGCAGAGAATGGCACTTCTTAGCAATACTGTTATAAGAATATTATAATGCTAGTAGTATACTGTTATAAAAACTTACATCTATTAATGCACACTTCAAAATCACTAATTAGGGAGATAGTAATATTTCAGATGAGGAAATGAGGCACCAATAGTTAATTTGCCAGAAGTGAGTTACTGAGTGGTGGAACTGAGACTCATAAAGTCCCAACTGTCATTAGCTAACATTGATCTTCAGTGCCTGTACTAGGAAGAGGATACCATCAGCAAAGAAGAAGGGGTAAGAATGGCTACTGAAAATACAACCAGCAGCAACTCTCCCTAGGAACTAATTCCCCAAATCCCAGCCCTTGCTTTGCACACAACAAACCATCAGTGATTAACACTGACCTTTCATGAGCACTTTCCCTGTGGTCTCTACACTTGGGCATCGGGCACTGGGCTGCAGGAAACCCTGCGCAATGCCTGGAATCTTTCTAGAAGCAATGGCAGTAGTTGCTTCACTTAAAGAAATCTCCAGACTACCAGTCACCATGCCTGGAGAGCCCCCTAGAAGACTCTCAGGCACCTTCACGAGCTGCCACATACTCATAATTCCACTGTAGCCCAAGGCTCGCTGCTTCTTCCTGCCCAGGCGAAAGAGGCACTGAACTATGGACCTTGTAGCTTTCTGGCTCTGCAGAAGAGCCTGGTAATCAATCTCAAGTAAAGTTTTTATTTGGGTGAAAATCAGCCATGCCTGTCCTTTGCAGACAAATCCCCCAGTCACTCTGCATGACATTGATAAGCAGATCACTGGACATTATCCTAATTTTAAGTCTACCACACTCTCTGTGCCTCACTGGCCACTTAAAGCCCATTGCTACCTATGTTTAAAGCATTGAAGAAAAACAGCCTTTATTTTAAGCAAAAACTTATCTTCAATGTGCTTGCTTCAGTAGCACATATACAAAAAATCTATCCTCTAGGACTTTGCAGCAGCTCACTCTGCCCTTGTGTGCTAAAAATACTGGGGTTTTTCTCCCCTGTCATTAATCCAGTAGTTTTTAATATAATGTATTCGTCTGTTCATTGAGTCAGAGAGGCAGTGAGTCAGTTTCCTCACCTCCCAAGCACTTCGCCCAGGGAAGGGGGTGGAATTATTCTTAGCTGGAGCACTTTGGTCTATGTTACGTAAATCCCCAGAAGGTGGATGTCTCTAGACTGTGACAAAGAGGAGACCAGAGAGAGCAGAGCTGGCAAGAGAATGAAGTTCCCCCAATGAGCAGTCTCCTTGTGAAACACGCTTGCTGCCTGCAGAGCTAATAGAGAGGAGGAAATAGAGGGAAGGAATTCCTTTCCTTCCCAAATCTCCTTCCTCAGAGGCATCAGACCACTTGGTTCAGTGGGTTCTGGACCTTCTCACAAACCTGAGAGTGTGGTGGCTATGCCAAGCAGGGCAGAAGAGATCTGACCACCAGGACACCCAGGACTCCCAGCAGAAATTGGAAGAATTGTAAGAATAAAACGGAGCATGTCTTGATGGCCATCATAACCAACTTTCTTCAGCCTACAGAAAGGCCACATTCATGTTCTGCCCAAACTGTCATTGGTCTGAATTTTCTAGAGCCAAGGAAGCCCGTCACTTATTTCTTCAAGGTTCTTCAGTCTGGATGAGCCACTTCCCTCTGCAGGCTGAGTGCAAAAAATAAACAAACAAAATGTCAGAGCTCTGAGAGAGATGCCCACAGTCTGAGAAGCTGCTCATCAAGATTTACAGCAGCTGCTTTTTGCACTCTTCATTCTGGGGTGGCAGCACATGGGTGATGAGGTGTGCATTCCGACCTCCACAAGCCTATTGGGTTCAACAATTCTCAGCTCCAGAGGAGGACAGCACTTTCCCTGAGAAACGAAGTGCCCTGAGAGCCGCCTCACCTCTGGCTTCAGCATGGTCTTGTGCAGGATCTGAGAGAAGCACAAGACAGTTTCCCTTACGAAGACTATGACACGTTCTCACCCTCGGGCTGCCAAACCAAAGAATCTTCCATGGAGTAAGGAAGGCCAGGGATGCCGCTCCCCAGAGAGCTACACCTGAACCCCTGGAGCCTGTGACCATGTTCCTGAACCGCTAAAGGAACTTGGAAGGTGGATGAAAGGTTTTGGTTCTGACTTGTATCTAGATGTCTCCCCAGAGTCTCACGGGATCAGAAGGGGAGTTTTCAGAAGTGGTTGGATCCAGGGTATATGATGATGAGATTAATAATGTGAAGCTGGGATAAAGGGTTCCCCCCACCCCGCATGTGAGTACTACCCACCCTACCCACCCTGGGTAGAATATAAAATATTGTGAAATAATAAAATATTCACCTGGGAAGGAGACTAGGGAGGAGAGGTGGGGGAAGGGAGATGGGGAAAGGAAAAAAATGAGAAAAGGAAAAAATGGAAACAAAGTTTTTGTAAATAAGGAGGGGAAGAGGGATTAAAGAGAGAGTAGATAAATAGGAAACGAATCTAGTTAAATTATGTACAGGCACAAATTCCCTATGATGAATGTGATCATTATGTATACTTAAAATGTGCCAACAAACTTAATTAATAAAATCATAAGGGCCAGATATGATGACACACACCTGTAATCCCAGTATTTGAGAGGCTGAGGCAAGAGGATCATCACAACTTCAAGGCCAGCCTGGGCTCCATAGTGAGTTCAAAGCCAACCTGAACTACAGAGTGAGACCCTGTCTCAAAAAAACAACAAATAAATAAATGAATAGGACAGAAAGGGCTGCTGCAGTTGCTTACTGCTTGCTGCTTCATGCTGTCTGCCTCCTGCCTGTCCTGCTTTGCCATAGACTGTTCCTTCTCTGCAATGTCCCTTTGCCATGCACCCTGCCTGGAACCAGCCAACTATGAACTGAAGCCTCTACAAACTGAGCTACAAAAAACCTTTCCTTCTTTAACTTTGGGTGTCAGGTATTTTGTCTCAGCAATGAGCAAAGTAACTAAGACAGTTATTAATTGTCATCTTAAAATAGAAAGATTAGCCTGGCCTCCCCAGGGCAGTTCATTCATCTAGTCATGGAGCCCTTTCAAAGCAAAGAAAGTTCTCTGGCTGGAAGGGAAGAAGCAGGTTCAAAGCCTGAGTAAGATCTGACTCAGTGGCTGGAGGTGGCACACGGAAAGCTGGAGTGGAAAAGGGAGCACTAAGAACAGATAGGCACCCCCTGGCTGACAACCCCCGGGGAACTGCAGTCTTACCGTGACAAGGGATGCAATTCAGTCACAGCCTGAACAAGCTTGGACACAGACTTGTACCCACAGCTCCAGAAAGGCGGCCTGCCTTGCTTCACTGGGAAGACAAGTAGAGGACCCAGCTGAGCCACGCTGTCCCCAGGCCTCTGGCTTTCAGAGCTGCAATAAAACAAGTGGATGCTGTTCGAAGTCCTAAATTTGTGGTGATTAATTTGTTAGAGCAGCAATAGAAAATGGATGCACAGATGTCCCCAACAATTTCATTCTTCAAACAGGAAATGTTTGTCACTTCCAAACACCTCCTGCATCTGGCAGCAGGCTGGCAACGTCCGGCCTGAGGTCTGCGCTGTTCCTGCTACCGCACTCCGCTCCCTTCCAGGAATCCACAGCCTATGTCCAAAGCCTGACAGAGGAAGAAATGAAGGAGGAAGGGAGACGGGGTGGGAGGAAGAAAAGGAGGAGGGAGAGGGAAAGCGTGTGCCCCGGTACTGTGATCCTCATAATCCCCGCAGGCACAAAGCCCCCAGCACTACCCTCTCAGTAATTAAGAAACGGAAAGTTGGCGGTTCCGCCGTATGGAAGAGCAAGGCCAGGAGCGCCCTGGGGATGCTTTGGAATCCAGCAACCTGAATATCTGCAGAGAACATCTTGCACGCAGTTTTTGGCTGTGAAAATGCAAATGACCAAAGTTGGTTGCCAAATGTCACCTGGGAGGCCCAGCTGGCATCAACATTCAGGCTGGGCTCCATCCTAGCCCCTCTCCCACACAGCCTATGTGGCAGGACCTTCCCTCCTGTCACATTCAGAGGCAGCCCAGGGGTTGGCAAGGAGGGGAGACTCTGTGTGTGTGTGTGTGTGTGTGTGTGTGTGTGTGTGTGTGTGTGTGTGTGTGTCTGTCTGTCTCTGTCTGTCTCTCTGTCTCTATCTCTCTGTCTCTCTCTATCTCTGTCTCTCTCTCTCTCCATCTCTCTCCCCCCACTCTTTCCCATTTTCTCCTTTTCCCTTCTTCTTCCCCTTCACCTTTCTTTTGAGTTCCAAAGTGAACTCTGAAACTAACTCTCTTTCTCTAGCTCTCCTTCCTCCTCTATCCTTTCAACTTTATGGAGTAAGATTACACCATTCATTTTTATTCCTCATAAACAGGAAAGGGTTTTAAAAGACAAAATTAAAGGGTTCATCCAAAAGTCATCTTTCTCCAGCTCTGGAAAGTCCTCCCATGCATATACAGAGCCCTGCAACTTCACTCCCACTTAGGCTGCTCTGAGCCTCCCAGCAAGCTCCTGTTCCAGCCCAGGCTCCAGGAGACAGGTGGGGAAGCAGAGCGGGGCAGGCACCGATAATCCACCATAGGGAAAATGTCCTGTGGTCATCAAGAGTCCAAAGGTTCTTCTCATCTGGTAAAATAATGATAATGACTGAACTCATTCCTCAGCAGGGACCTGCACTTCACTTCACACCCCTGTCTATGACAGCACAGTACATGATATCTAAATTTTAGAATATATATATATATATAGAGAGAGAGAGAGAGAGAATATATATACATATACATATATTCAGTTGAATACTCTGCCATAAAGAAGGATAAATTTGAATCACTTGTAGGAAAATGGATGTACCTTGAAACCACAAAATAAATCAGGTGCATAAGTTTAAATATCACAAACTTCTCTTATATGAAAAACCCAAAGTATAAATAATTTAAAGAGCAAAAGAGGACTGGGGATTTAGCTCAGTGGCATTAACGCCTGCCTTGCAAGCAAGCTTGCAGTCGTGAGTTCGATCTCTGGTACCAAAAAAAAAAAAAAAAGAGCAAAAGAAAAGATAGACAATAGGAAATAAAGAAAGAGAGATCTTTGGGAAATGGAAAGGGGAACTTGCAATGCGAGGAAGAAAAATGGGAAGAAGAATTAAGGTATATTTGTACACACACTGACTCCCCACATTTACACAATCTGTATGTAATACAAGCGCTAATAAAAACAAATTTAAGAAAAAGAAAATAATCAAGATGCCACGATTCAGGCCTGCATTTCGGGAACTTGCAGTGGGTGATTTGTTCATGACCTCCATCAGGTGGAAGAAGTAATATCCTGAGATATTACTTGCTGAAGATATCAACGCTGAAGGAGGCTGGTTTTCCCGTGTTTCGCTCCTGTCTACCACCCACTCCATAAGTACCACTCCATACGTTTTCTGTCCAATCACCTCCCAAGCCCCACACATATACTACACATATGTGTACACACTTGCACACAGAACAACACACACACACACACTCCTCCTGGCTTATCCCTCAAAGCCCATCTTCGCATCAACTCCAGCTCTGGGCAGCACCATATAAAGTTTAACCCAAATAAGAGCACACCCCTTTTCGCCCAAGGGCCACACACTTCAGAGACACCAGCACAGGCTGAAAGCAGAGCTAAGAGCAAGAAAAGGAGTCAGGAAACCAAGCAGATCCTTCCAACCAGTCTCATTCACAGGAAGCAAACCTTCAGCCCCAGTTACTTGTCAGGACCACTGAGGACAGCACTGCCCCACTGCACTGCTGCTGGACCCTCCCCAGGGAGGAATCTGTCTTTCCTGTGCAAGACCACATCCCTGACTTGATCATTTCTCTTTCTCCAGTGCCATCTGTTGAATGCTATCATGCTGCTGAAACACAAGCTGTTGTGGTATTAATTTTTCTTTCTCTCTTTGTTCCCAACCTCACGATATGTATGAGTGATTCTTCAAAAATAGAATGTCAGCTTTGGAACCCCTGCCTGTGAAAAACAACAGTGTAAGAAAAGGAGATACTAAGCTATCATCATGTGCCAAGCACTGTTCTGAGCACTTCACGTGAGTTAATCCTGATCCTTTTACATCATTTGAGCCTTCACATCATTTAATTCTCACAACAAGCTCATGCAGAAGATGCTCTTATTGTCTTCATCTGACAATCAAAGACACAGAGGCAAGACAGTGAAGGCTCTCACCAGAAGCTATAGTTACTAAGTGAGAATTCTGGGATTCAAATCCAGAGCACATGCTCCGGGATGCTCACACTTAATTAAGTCTTAACTGTATGCTCAAAGTCTCCCAACAGTGTGGCTCAGGACTTTTCACCTGCTGAAAAGATAAAGAAACAATACAGACCAACAGCAGACTGTCTATAAGAGAAAAGAAACATGTGGCTCATGCACACACACCTTTATAGCCTCCTGGAAGGTAAAACTAAGGAACGAAGGGTGGTACTAATCCAGGTATACCTTCCATACCTGCATCACTGTGCACGAGACTGAACTTTGACTCAAAGTATCATCAAGGCTGTGTGGGCATTGACATATGACTCTTTCCTATACTTATCGCCTTGTATCTTGGATGACCTTGCCCAGGGGGCACCGCAGCACTCTCTTAATGTACTTTAGGAATGAAAGGAGAGGGAATGAAAGGAAAGGAGCAGAGGTTGACCTCTGACCCCCACATCTCCTCTTGGCTCTGTAGTTGAAGACCAAGGGCACCGAGATGATCTGCTTATTGACAGTGGGCAAGAGGCTGCCTTTCCTCTGTCCTGCATCTTCCTCCCAACCCAATCACATCCCATCCCACCACCCCATGTAGATGAGAGCAATCAGTGTTTGGCTTTCATCTGGGACAGCACGCAGAGAAGAAAGAATGGCTGCATTTTTGCCATCTGCAATTTTTAACTTTTTTATCATGGTTTATCTTTCAGGATTCTAGAAAATGCTATGTTTGGAAGTATAAAACTGTTCAAAGAAACCTGAAGATGCTGGTTAACTATTTTACACCAAACTGAATATTTTATATCTCAATATCAACATTTCTAAGCAACACCTAAGCAATTAAAAGGTAGTGCTAGTATTGCTCCCTGCATTCATCAGGTTTTCATGTATAATGGATAGCCATACCACCAAGAGCATAACTGCAACTAACAACTCCAAACTGCCAGTGTTGCAGAACCTGTACCAAACCAAAAGGAAGATGCTCCACCCTAAGGAAGTGGAAAGTGACTGTTTATTAAGATGGTGGGCTGGTGGGAACCAGTTCAGAATAACCAGCCATGAGTCAGCTTTTTGACTTATTTTATATTGATTTGCAAGCAGGAAGTTCAAAAGCTTGAGAGCATGATTAGGTTTCATTGTGTTGCATTAGTTGTCATCTGTTGCTGGGTAGAAAGTCCTTGAAATATATTAGAAAAACAAGATGTATTTTTAGGTGGGAAAACACAGACATTGCAGCTGGACATGGTCAGGTTGGCCTGGGTCAGGGTATCCATGAAAAGCAGCTGGGTGCAGTTGATCAAGACCAAGTGTGTCAGTAGTCTAGCTATATGGCTGGCAGAGTGAGTATATCTTGTTCCAATATGTGATCAGACTGCTAGTTAGTTTTAAAATTTCAAAATTTCTGTCATATTCCTCCATGTTTTGTTTATAGGGAAGACTCTTCTTCCTTAGTTTTAAGGAGCTGATAAGAAGGGATAACTTTTAAGAGGAGCTGGCGGTATATAGCCTCAAAGTGTCAAGAGGCCTAAGGCCAGTTGGTTTTGTAAAACAACCATGGCTAAAGAGTCAGTCTATTTTTGAAGGGTGTCAATAGAGCTTTATACATCTTTTAAAATCTCCTATTATTTGATTGGTTAACTATACGTAATTGATTTTGCCCCAAACCAAGGACTTTTCTCCCATAGCTAGGATATTGCCGTGCCGACTAGAATAAGCAGAAACTATTGCTATGCTAGCTAAGATAAGCAGGAACTCAGGGTCTCATTTCATGTGTGACCCTAGGAGAAGCAAGGGGCCTCAAGCAGACATTGAGATTAGGAACCAGGAAAGCAACACTGCAGAGGCTCATGTTTTGTGGGGGAAACATATTAAAACATATAAAAAAAGGTTCCAGCATTAACCTGGAGTGAGGAACTGGGCCAGGTTACAGAGGCACAGTCAGGTGACACATTAGGAGAGCCTCTGTTTCCTAGGAAACAGGTGGAATTTCCCATTATTTGAGTTGAGGAGGCTTGAATTAGGTCTGTGGGGGAGTGGGTGGTATTAAACCAGGAGGCATTTGGGGTTAGTCCTAGAGCCCAATAGGATAGGGCAGTGAGGGGCATGCAGAGCCAGCCATCCTCCCCCAGGGCTGAATTTACCTGTTGGAAAACAGCGTGGGTCCCATTAACCAGCTGTAACAGGTCTGGAACAAGCAGAGAGAAGTCCTTTGCAGTATTATCTAGGGTTGGGGAGGATCTAAGATTTGCAAAAACCTTAGGCACAAGGACCCAAATGATGGAGATAAAAACCCTCCAGACTTGAGTTAACATCTGGGGTCTTTACCTATGTCATCCACCCAATTGACAAAATAAGTGGCCTTGTGTCCAGATGGTGTCATTAGTGTTATATATGTGATACTGGACAGGATTACAGGTGCCGTTTGTGCAATTCAAAGGGGCTAGGGTCTGAGTAAGGAGAGGTCAGTCTTCCATTGTAGGGAGAGTTCTTCCAAACATTTGTATTCCATTGTTTTTCCTTTCTGGGCCAATATATATTGGCATATCCCCAAACATTACAGTACCAGAAGTGTATGCTGTTACACGTATCAAAGGAGGTATTGCTTTTTCAGAAGAGGGGTTCTTGCCAACATTGACAACATATTTATTATTGGTTTGGTAAGCCCTTTCCCAGTTCAGATCACCACATCCTACAGAGTATTCATTAGTCTGGTTTCTGGGACAGACATCAAAGTATAAGGTCACACTGGGCTGACGGGGTCCCATTTAGTATGACTGAGGTGGTATTAAATTCCTCACAGGCAGACTTGAATCTTCCAGTATCCTCCCTTTTTATATGCTCCTAGTAAGGTTAAACATGTTATCCACTGGGGAGTCATTTTAATTTTGATTTAGGCAGCTAAAATTAAGCAGCCCAAGAATTATATTTATGTAGGAAAGAACAAAAGTGGCTTTTTGATGAAGTTCCTACTCTGTCACAGGTGAGATCCAGAGAGTGAAAGTGAACATTGAAATTAACAGGAGACAAGGAACTAGGAACCAGGCAGAGTAACAGTACACTGAAGTTAAAACTTAGAAAAGCAGTTCAAGGTACCCAGCCCAATAGTTACACTAATGTAGAAGAGAACGAAGGTAACTTTGTGGGGCATTTCCAGTCCTCTGGGGATACAACCCAGAGTCCTGCAGTAAGCACCAAGATGAACAAGAGAAGAGGAACTAATAGCCAAACTGGGTAACAGAATTGGAGTCAATTAAAACAGTTACTACAGTATACAATGTCCATTCAATCTTCAGTGGTGCATGAATTTGTTATCCTATGAAGTGGTAACAGCAAGATTTTGAGTGTGTTGTCTCTTTAAAGTAGTCTTTAGGGAACTTGACTCATCAGGATAGGGCTTCCAACTATAGTAGGAATGGGCCTGCTTGATGCTGCAGTGATGAATCTGGGGCTGGATCTCTACTACTTTTACTGCGGTGGGAATAGTCAAAATAATTAAATAGAGACCTTCCCAAGTTGGGGACATGGGATCCTCTTTTCACTTTTTAACCCAAACCATACCACCTGGAGTGTGGATATGAGTAGGCATGGGAAGGGATGTCCTTTCTGTTATATTATTATGCATCTGGAAAAAGGTCTTCACTAATTGAACAAGGTGTTCTTATAAACTAATATTTCCCAACTGGTGTATGTCTCCTTGGAGGTCCTTAACTAGATGTGGGGGTTTTCCAAATAAGACTTCAAAAGGGGTATGATCCAATGGGCCCTGGTGAGGTCCTGAATTTCAGGAGGGCCACGTACAGCAAGTCTATTCATGGTGTCTGAGTTTCTTGGTAGTACTTAGTCAGTACTGACTTTAGAGTTCTGTTCTTCTGTTTAACTTCACCAGAACTCTCAGGCCTATAGTCTGTGTGGAGATTCCATATGATCTTTAGCTCCTTGGCTAATTTCTGGGTCATTTCTGCTACAAATGATGGTTCATTATCATTGCCTATGGTCAGGGGCCACCCATATCTGGAATAATTTCTCTTAGCAACACCTTACATACTTTAGAGGCCTTTTTGGTCTTGATGGGGAATGTTTCCAGCCACTCAGAATAAGTACAAGCAAGAACCAATAAATATTTGTAGCTCCAACATGCTTTAACTATAATGAAAACTATTTGGAGAGCTTGAGGTGAGTGAAAGTCCCATGTGTGGTGGTCAAGAGCCTATTGAGGCCTCAGTTCTTGCATATATTTGACATCTTTGGCTGATGACTGAACAAATCAATGTCAATTTTGGAATATAATAATATCAACACAGAAACTGGGCCATAGCAGTCTTCCCTCCATGGTTGGTGTCATGGTGATGCTTTACCCAGGTGTAGGCTAATTATTTTGGGATGATCAACTGATCATCTGGTAGGACCCAGATGCCATTTGAGTCCTAATGGCTCCTTCTTGTTGTGCCCATTTTATCTCTTCTTGAATATAATGAAGAGGTCTTTGCTAGAGACTAAGAACAATCTCTGGAGGTATGTTATGCAGAGCTTCTAAGTTTTGGAATAAGTCATTGTCTCCCAGGTAAAGCCTTCTGCTGCTAATTTGTCAACTTCATGTACCTTTTGGTTTCCAAGGATGATGGTGTCTTTTTTTACCTTTTGGTCTCCCTTACAATATATAATGGCCACCTCTTTGGGTTTCCATATATCAGCCAAAAATCATGAGATTTCACCCTTGTTTTTAATTTGTTTTCCTTCAACTGTCAAACCACATTCTTTATGTAATATCCTGAAGACTTGTACTGTGGTGAAGGCATACCTGGAATGTGTAGATATTTACTTTTATATCTTTGTCCCAGTAAAGGGCTTTCATGAGTACCCAGAGCTCAGTCCACTGAGCTGAACAGTTTTGGGGAGGAGGCCCTGCTAGGACTACTTCTTTGGTGGTAACAAAAGCATATCCAGCCCTATTTTTGTTGTCCATTTTTAGCAGAGCGACGGCCATCTGTGAACAGGTTGCACTCAGTGTCTGTTAGACTCCATGTGGCGATTGGGCCAGCTGGCAAAACGTTCACCAGTCAGTGCACAGCACTCAGAGTCTGGTCGTCCAAGCTCTGTGGGCAAATAGTTGGCTGGGCTCAGAGCTTCAGCTGGCTGGAAGGTGAGTCAGGGATTTCCGACAAGCCGTCCTTGATACTAGATGGTGCCACTCTTTGAGACCCAACCATGCTGTCAACTACTGAGAAGTTCAAGAACAGCGTGTGGCACCTGAACGGTTAAGTTTTGCCCCAAAGTCAGTTTGTCTGTCTCCTTAATCAGGTGGCCTGTAGCAGTGCACACATATAAACAAGGAGGCTATCCTTTTGACACAGGGCCTAATATTTTAGACAGGTAGGCAGCTGGCCTCTCCTGGGGTCCCACCATTTGAGTTAATATTCCTGAGGCTATATGTCCTTGTTCACTGATGAACAGATTAAGAGGGCAGGTCACATCTGGAATTGCTAGTGCTGGGCTTGAGATCAAGACTCTTTTGACTCATTTGAATGCTGCAGTTTCTTTTAAAGTCCATCAAAATTACCTCTTTCAGTCGTGGGTTTTGTCAGTATGTCATAAAGTGGTTTGGCCTTTTCAGCATACCCAGTAATCCAAATCCACATCCTGTGTCTGACAGAACCCAGCCACTCCTAGAAATTCTCTAAGTTCCTTTTTACAGTCAGCCATGGAATGGAGCAAATGACTTCCTTTCTCTCTGGGCCTACACTTCAGAGTACCTTCTCTAATCCCAGCCTTAAGTATCTGAACATCTGTTTACAGATTTGAGCCTTTTTCCAGGAGAGCTTAGATCCAGTATCACACAAGTGATGGAGGAGGGCTTGAGTTTCTTTCCAACAGTCTTGTTTGGTGGGATTATGAGGGTAATATGTCATCAACATACTGCAGGGGTGTGTACTTGAATTTTTTCATGGGAGAATTTGGCCAGATCAGCAGCCAGAGCTTCCCTAAACAGTGTAGGAGAGTTCTTGAAGCCGAGGAAAGTGAGCCCATGTAAGTTGCCCCTTTCATCCTGCGTCAGGGTCTTCCTATTTGAAAGCAAAGAGGAGTTGGCTGGCTGGGGTCACTCACAGGCAGAAGAGAGTATCTTTTAAGTCTAGACAGGTAAACCAGTGGCATTGGGAGGGAGCAAAGCCAACGGGTGTACACGTTTAGTATTGTTGGATATAGAGTTACAGTGGCTGCATTGATAGCTTGGAGATATTGCACTAGCTGTTAGCCTCTGTAGGGCATTGTGATTGGAAGTAATGGAGTATTCCAGGGTGACTTGCAGTCTACCAAGAATCTGTCTTGTTTCAGCCTGAAAATATGAGGTTGAATCCCAAGGCAGGCCTCTTGGGACATCGGATACTGTTTGATGGTGATGGGAGTGACTCCTGGTTTGAATTCAGTTATCAGAGAGGAATGGTTGATGGCTACCCTCAGAAATGAGTCTTGTTAGACCTCCAGGAACAGTATCTTCAAACCTATGTATTGTGAATAGAAGGTTGTCTAGTTTGGTGAAGATGCCATTCATCCTCACGAGGAATTGTCAGGATCATGATTAGGTCCAGATGGGGATTGAGTACAGAAAGCCTAGCTTATTTAAAGGAGATTGTGGCACTCAACTTTGAGAGAAGGTCTCAGCCCAGTAAGGGGATGGGACATTCATGCATGTATAGAAATTCATGTTTGATTCAGACGGCCTCTGAGCTCACAAGATCTGCTTGATAGAAGCTCTTTTCAGTGGGGATGCCACTAGTCTCCATCACTTGGATTCATCAGGAAGTCAAGAGAACAACAGGTTGGGTGATAATGGAATGTTTGGCTCTGCTATCTACCATAAAAGTCATTGGTTTTCTCTTGATTTTGGTGATGACTATGGGCTCCTGGTGGCCCAGTCTTGGGGATCCTGGTCCATCCTACTCATTGTCATTGAAGAGTGAAAGCAGGGGTTCAGGGTGTGGCAAGCTCAGTTCTTCAGAAACCTTTTGGTCCTTCAAATGTAGGGGGCATTGGTCTTTCCAGTGTCCCAGCTGTTTACATCAGGCACATTGATTCAGGACCAAAGCACAAGGCCAATCACCCATTTTGAATTTGGTCCTTACAAGATTTTATTGTTCAGGTCATAGTATTGTGGCTGACCTTTCTGGTACCCCTCAGGGAGTGGCTTTTCCATGATCACAGCTAATAAAGTAGTCTGATGTTGGTCCCTGTGATTAACAACATGTTTTTGTTCCTTTTTCCTCTCTATTCTTGGTTTGTGAAAACCTTTTGGGTAATTGGGTGGGCATTCATGCTGGCAAACCTATCAACCTTCTGGATTTTTCTGTGAATGTTAGAGACACACTGTGTCACAAAAACTGAGTTTACCATTTATTGGTTTTCAGAGGCTTCAGGGTCAAATAGGGATTAAGTTCATTAGGCCTCATATAGTCTCTCATAGAATTTTGCAGTGCTTTCATTAGGTTGTTGGACAATTTCAGCAATGTTGGACATGTTAATGGGTTTCTTTCTTCCCTCTTTTATCCCCACCAGGAGGGTCCCATGATATAGTTCTAAGACCTCATAGCCATGTGCAGTGTTAAAGTCCCAGTTTGGTTGGATGTTAAGGAAGACTATAGTCAGCCAGGCAGCAGGGTCAGCAGTGGAGGGTGGTACCCTAGTCCTTAGCCAGACTTGTCCTCCCTCAGAAAATCAGGCATGATATTCAGTGCTGAAAAGAGTCAGATGATTTGTTGGCAATCATCCCAGGTTGGCTGCTGTGTCCATAAGATCAAGGTCAGCAAATCAGTCATGGCTTGGGGCTTTTCTGGTCACATTCCATCACCTTCCATTGGTCCAACAAGGTCTCTGCTGCCACACAGCCACTCTTAATCCCAGGCCACTTAGGAAACTCCATCATCCATTGGTTGGAAGGTGAATCCCTGTGGTGGCCAGTAGGCCTCCACTTGTGATCCACATGGTCTTCACAGTGTCTTCCCAGTCAGGAAACCAAGAATATTGTATAACTGGTACTGAACCAAAAGGAAGATGTTCCACACCAAAGAGCTGGAAAGCAACTGTTCATTATACCAGCAGGCTGGTGGAAATCGGTTCCAAATCACCAACCATGAGTCAGTTTTTTGGCTTAGTTTATATAGGTTTACAAGCAGGAGTACAAAAGCATAATTAGCTTTCATTGGGTTGGGTTAGTCATTGTCTGTTGCTGGGTAGAAAATCCTTGACATGTGTTAGAAAAACAAGGTATATTTTTAGGTGAAAAAACACAAACATTGTAGCTGGACATGGTCACGTTGACTTGAGTCAGGCTATCTATAAAATCAAGTGCACACTGGCAGTCAAGGCTGACTGGGTTTAGTAGTCTAGCTATGTGGCAGACAGAACGAGCATATCTTGTCCCAGTATGCTATCAGGCTGCTAGTTAGTTTTAAAATTTCAAAATTTACATCACAGTAGTATACCACAAGTTTTGTGGGTCAGCCAGGATTAACTCTAATCTCTAGGTGACTATATTTGTGTCTGCTTCCTGGCTTTCAAACTTTCTGTACCAGCTTCCCCTTGTGAAGTTGCTACCAAGTTCTTTACACAGCAGATGGCAGAATCCCCTGGAACTAAACTAAACAATGGAAGATCTACAAAGCTTCTCATATCATCTGTGTCATCTTTCATTTGACCAAAGTTATATGGCCAAGTCCATCTTCAGTGTGGCTGAGAAGGCTCTCCTTCGACTCCACTGGGAGGGCCCACAAGGTCAAATGACAAAGAACATGAAATGGTAGAACCTGAAAGGAGTAAACAATTGGGGATACTCCAATCTACTTTTCTATCTTTATGGTCTTCCTATTAAATGTTTCCCCAGTGTCCTTCTTCAACTATCACATCTCAAAACCAGAAAAGTGCTGAAGGACAATCAGTAACACATGGAGCCCATTAGGATGAAGTACAGGTTTAAGAAAATCTTAAACTCTCTCCCCTCCTGAATCTAGGATGGCTGCAGATCATTGGTTACCCTCCCCCTTACCCTCCTTAACCTGGGAAGGCTGTGGTTCATCAGGTGCCCCTCCTTCTTGCCCCCTGGACTAGGGATGATCCCAGATTGTCAGCTGCTCCTCCTCCTCCTCACCCCCCCAGACCTGGGATGGAAGCAGATTATAGGTCACTCTTCCCCCTCACCCAAAAGACTGCAGCAGCCCGTGATAATCAGCAACACTTTCTACCACCCAAAGAACCTTTCTGGGCTGATGGGAACCTCAGCAACCCCTCACCCACACAGAGGGCCTCAGTAGGTTTGCAGTAGTGTGGTGAGTTTCCCCCTCAAATAGAGGACTTCAGTGGATAAAAAGGAGCAGTTGAAAAGTCTCCCCAAGCTGTAGGACCTTGGTGAGCCTGGAAAGAGTGTGGGTGAGTCCTTCCTCCATACAGAGAACACCAGGTGGGCTGAGGAAAGTGCCAATAAGGCCTCCTCCAACCCAGAAGGAATCAAAAGGGCTTATGAGACACCCAGTGACACAGTAGGCTCCCAGCTGAGGTAAACATTATACCCAGGCAGATCTGGCAGCCTGGAACAACCTGAAGCCATAGTAACAGCAAGAACTAAAGACTGACTTACATCAATACTCCTAGGCTAGTCAGCCTAGGAAGAATATAAGACTCACCCAATAGGCCCTGCAGGAAGAATTCGGGTGACTGGCTCTTCCCTTCATTGTGGGACCTAGAAATTGGACAAACATCAACCACACAGTAAGATCTTAAGGCACACACTATGGACATTTAAGACTAGTGGGATTAAAAGACTAAATATTAGCCCAAGAAGTGAAAATGACAAAATGAAAAAGCAAAATGCAATCTCAAACATCTAGTCCATCAGGAACAAGTACAGAAGACATTGAAATAGAGGACATTAAAAGTCATACACCTGAAATTTCTGAAAAGATAGCAAGTAAAATAAAGAAACAAATCCATGAGGCTCTAGAGGAAATCAGATTAGAAATAATCTCTCATGGAAAGAAAGAAATGACCACCTTAATAAAGGAGTTGCTCAGCAGAGCTAGAGAACACATAGGTAAAGAAGTACAGGAGCCTAGGAAAATGATGGAGACCTTGAATGAACAATATAGAAAAGAAGTACAATGCATGAAACAAATTCAAAGAGATATCAAAGAAATAAAAAATGCTATTGAAAGCTGGAATTCTGTTGAAAAAATTCTATTGAAAGCTATTCATTTGAATGAAGCTGATGATAGAATTTCAGACCTTGAAGACAGGATCACAACTAGTGATCATAAAAGGAAAGAATTTTTTAAAATAACAAAGCAGAGCCAGCCAGCGTCTCCCGAGATCTGTGCCATGTTGGAATTGAGGGAGCTGGGCAACAAGGGGATCTGCTCGCCTCCCTGGTAAGCAGCCATGGCCTGAGCAAGCTGTGGTGACCCAGGGAAAGAACCAGCCAGCCAGTGTCTCTCAAGATCCGCTCGATGTTGGAACTTAGGGCGCTAGGCAACAAAGCAACCCACTCGCCCCCTGGAAAGCAATGGTGAGCCTACCAGCACATGGGCTGAAAATCAAACATCCCTCCCCCTCCACTAGTAAATTGGAGCTAGAGGTCTGAGCATCTCTTGGATGACCATATGCAATATAGCAAATATGGGGGATCTCCTTCTACCATCTCTTTAAAGGCAAATACTGTTATCACTGTTTTGCTTTGTTTTGATTAATTGATCGCTCTATTCAATACTCTGTTTTGATAGATTTTATGATGCTCTGTGTTTGGTTTGATTTTGCTATACCTGATTTAAAGGACAACTGTTGTGAAGATAACGAGATGTACTATGATACCTATTACTGTTATCCTGTTAACCTGCTGTGAAGTTCTGTACAATTCCACTGCATTATCTCAGTTGGTTTTATTCTATCTTGTTCTGTTGTATTTTACTACCTTCAAAATAATAATAAAAAAGATTTCAACATAAAAATTAAAAATGACAAGGCAACTTGAAATGACAATTCAAAAGCTTCAAGATGATGCAGAGAAACAATATAAGACTAACAGGCATCAATGAAGATGCATGAGTCAGTGCAAATTATTCACCAAAGTAATAGCAGAAAATATACCAAACATGGGGAAAGAATCTGATATACAGATAAGTGAGGCATATAGAATGCCAAACAATCATAGCCAAAATAAATCTATACCCAGACATATAATTAAGACCAGAAATTCAGCATAAATACAGAATGCTAAAAGCTGTTAGAGAAAAGACACAAATCACCTATCAAGGAAAGCCCATTAGAATCATGGCAGACTTTTCAGCACAAACCCTCAAGTTAAGATGAGCTTAGAGTGAACTATCTCAAGCCCTTAAAGGAAACAACTTAAAACCCAGATTGATGTACCCTACAAAACTTTCTTTAAAACTTAATGGAGAAATAAGATACTTCCATGACAAAAAAAAAAAAACTGAAAAAATTCATGTCCATCAAACCAACCCTAGAAAGAGTACTGAAAGACATACTAGAGAGTGATAAAAATGACTACAATTCCCTGAGAAACAACAGAAATAAACCACCATACAGAGCAAGGAATTAAACAAGCAGGAAAAGCAAAAAACCAATAACAGGAAAATAACATGACAAAGTGGAATACTACATATCAGTTATATCCCTCAATGTAAATGGCCTCAATTCACCTATTAAAAGAAATAGGTTGACAGGATGGATCAAGAAACAGGATCCAACAATATGCTGTTACAAGAAACACAAGAAACATATCCGACTCAAAAGGAAACTCATAGACTAAAAATCAAAGGATGGAAAACAATATTCCATGCAGCAGGAACCCAGAAAAAAGGAAAGGTAGCTATTCTGTTTGCAGACAATGTGAACTTCAAACCAAAAATGATCAAAAGAGATAAAGAATGTCATTACATACTTGTCAGGGGAATAATTCAAGATGAAGAACTAACAGTCATAAACATACATGCATCAAACACAGGAGCACCCAACTATATAATACAAATACTGATAGATATGGAAAACCAAATAAGCAACGACACAATTGTAATAGAGTCTTTATCACCCCATTGTCACAAAGAGATAAACCAACTAGACAAAAAGTTGGCAAAGGAATAACAGAACTGAATCAAACCTATGAATAAATGGACTTAATAGACGATTACAGAATGTTTCACCCAATCACATCAGAACACATGTTCTTCTCAACTGTGAATGGGACATTCTCCCAAATAGACCATATATTAGGCCATAGAACATTCTTAAGAGACTGAAATTAACCCCTGCATATTATCTGACTATATCCACTGAAATTGGAAATTAATGGCAAAAGAAATTGCAAAACCTGCATAAATACATGGAAATTAAATAATAATTTCTTGAACAATCAATGGGTTACGGGTGAGATTAAAGAAGAAACTAAGCAATACTTAACAATTCAATAAAAATGCAGATACAACATACCAAAACCTGTAGGACACAATGAAAGTGATCCTAAGAAGGAAATATATAGCAATAAATTGTCATATCAATGAAACAGAATGAGTACAAATAAACAACCTAATGCTACACCACAGCTTCTAGAAAAAGAAGAACAAGAAAACTCAAAGCTCATAGAAGAGAGGAAAATATAAAGATCATAGCAGAAATTAATGCAGTTGTAACTAAAAAACAATACAAAGAATTAATGAATCAAAGAGCTGGTTCTTTAAGAGAATAAGCAAAATGGATAAGCCTCTAGCCAACCTTGTCAAGAAAAAGGAAGAAAAAACTTAAATTCATGCAATAAGGATTGAAAAGAGAGAAATTACTACAGACCCTAAGAAATTCAGAAGATCATGAATACCTACTTTGAAAATCTTTACTCACATAGGGTGGAAAACACAGAGGAAATGGATAGATTTCTAGAAACATATGAATTACCAAAGCTGACTCAAGAAGATACAAAAATTTTGAATCATCCAATATCAGCTACTAAAATTGAAAATATGATTAGAAACTTACCAACAAAGAAAAGCCCAGGTCCTGATGGATTCACTGCTGAATTTTACAAGAAATTTAGAGATTTAGTGCCAATATTCCTCAAACTCTTTAATGAAATTGAAAGAGAAGCAATCTTCCCTAACTGATTCCTGGAGAGAAGCATTACTCTGATACCAAAACCAGAGAAAGACCCAACAAAAAGGACCAGTCTCGCTAATGAACATTGATGTAAAGATTCTCAATAAAATACTGGTAAATAGAATGCAGCAAATAATCAAGATTATACATCATGACCAAGTGGGATTTATCCCAGAAATACAGGGTTGGTTTAATTTAAGCAAATCATAAATGTAATACACCACATCAACAGAGCCAAAGACAAAAATCACATGATCATCTCAATAGATGCAGAAAAAGCTTTTGGTAAAGTCCAACACTTCTTCATGATAAAAACCCTACATAAACTCAGAATAGATGGTATCTACCTCACTCTCATAAAGGCCATCTATGACAAATCAACAGCCAACATTATACTAAATGGACAAAAACTGAAAGCTTTCACTCTAAAATCAGGAACAAGACAAGGATGTCCACTATCACCACTTTTATTCAATATAGTTCTGGAAACATTAGCCAAAGCAATCAGACAAGAGAGAGAAATGAAAGGAATAAGGAAGGGAAAGGAAGAAGTTAAATTATCACTATTTGCAGATGACATATTTTACATAGAAATCCCCAAAAACTCCATCAAAAGACTACTAGAGTTAGTAAACAAATTCAGCAGTGTATCTGGATACAAAGTCAACACTCAAAAATCAATAGCATTCTTGTACACAAACAATAAACTCACTGAGAGAGAAATCATAGAAATATTGCCTTTCACAATAACATCCAAAAAAATGAAATACTTTGAAATCAGCATAACTAAGAATGTAAAAGACCTATGTGCTGAAAATTACACTATTCCAAAAACAGAGATCGAAGAGGATATTAGAAAATGGAAAGATATCCCTTGCTCTTGGTTAGGAAGAATCAATACTGTGAAAATGGCCATATTCCCAAAACTATTATACAGATTTAATGCAATCCAAATCAAAATAAACTTCATATACCTTAAAGAGGTAGAGAAAACCTTCCTAAAATTCATTTGGAAACAGAATAAACCTAGAATAGCACAGGCAATTCTGGGCAACAAAAGCAAGGCAGGAAGCGTCTTCATCCCTGGTGAAATTATACTACAAAGCTACAATGATAAAATCAGCATGGTACTGGCAAAGAAATAGACCAGAGGATCAATGGAACAGATTAGAAGATGCAAACACAACTACAAAGACACTTAACCACTTTATCTTTGACAAAGGGGCTAAACATGTTTACTAGAAGAAAGCCTCTTTAATAAATGGTGTTGGAAAAATTGGTTTCCCACATGTTGAAGACTGAAAGCAGACACACATCTATCACCATGCACTAAACTAAAGTCAAAATGGATCAAAGATCTAAATATTAAAACAGAAACACTAAATCTACTGGAAGACAAGGTAGGTAGAAATACTGAAGACATAGGGGTAGGCAAAGAGTTCATGATCAAAATGCAAACCACATGGGAAATACTTCAAAGAATCAACAACTGGGATCTCATCTTATTAAAAAGTTTTTGCACCTCAAAAGAAATCACCAATAAAGTGAAAAGAAAACCCGCAGAGTGATTAAAAAAGAATTTTAGCCAGCAGTCCCTCAGACAAAGGACTTACATCCAGAACATATAAAGAATTGAAAAACATCAAGCTTCTCATATTCAAAGACCCTCTCCAACAATGGGCATCCGAGATAAACACATATTTCTCAGATGAAGATATACAAATGACAAATGAATACATAAAGAAATGTTCACCATCACTGGTCATTTGAGGAACACAAATTAAAACAGCATTCAGATTCCAGGTCACTCCAGGAATAATGGCTGCCATGAAGAAATCAACTGATTGCTCAGTGGCATAAGCAGCTGCCTGGCAAGTGCAAGGTTGTGAGTTCAATCCCTGGTACCGAAAAAAGAAAGTAAGAAGGAAGGAAGGAAGGAAGGAAGGAAGGAAGGAAGGAAAAAAGAAAGAAAGATGAAAGAAAGAAGAAAGAAAGAAAGAAAGAAAGAAAGAAAGAAAGAAAGAAAGAAGAAAGAAAGAAAGAAAGAGAAGAAAGAAAGAAAGAAAGAAAGAAAGAAGAAAGAAAGAAAGAAAGAAAGAAAGAAAGAAAGAAAGAAAGAAAGAAAGAAGAAAGAAAGAAAGAAAGAAAGAAAGAAAGAAAGAAAGAAAGAAGAAAGAAAGAAAGAAAGAAAGAAAGAAAGAAAGAAAGAAAGAAAGAAAGAAAGTGATAACAAATGATGGCAGTGCTGTGGGGAAAAAGGAACACCTCTCCACTGTTGGTGGGAGTGGATTGGTATGGCCACTGTGGAATCAGTATGGAGATTCCTCAAAAAATTAGGATTGGAAGTGTCATTCCATCCAGCTATTCCCCTCCTTGGTATTTTCCCAGAAAAATTGAAAATGTCATGTCACAGTGACATATGTGTACCCATGTTTATAGCAGCACAGTTTCTAATAGGCAAATATTGGAAACAACCAAAATGCCCATCAACTGCAGAATGGATGAAAAAGATGTGGTATTTTTATACAATTGAATATTATTCAGCTATAAAAAATGATGATCTCGAGGCTTTTATAGGTAGATGGAGGCAACTTGAGATTATCATAAGTGAAATAAATCAGAATTATATCTTTAAATATCACATTGTCTGTCTGGCATAAAAATAATAAAAACTTGAAAGAGGCCTTTATAGGTAAATGGAGGCAACTTGAGACTATACTCATAAGTGAAATAAATCAGACTCACATTGGTAAATATCATATTGTCTCTCTACTATAAAAAATAAATAATAGTAATAAAAAAACTGAAAGAGTAATAAGATCCAAAATATACAATATATATATTGTAATAATGAAAGGGAAAGAAAATGCTCAGAAGGAAAGAACAACTTGTAAGTATACTCATACAACTGAATGTATGTTTACATTCAGTGCAAGATAGATAACCATACTACTAACTCTCTGTAAGTTCACCAAAAAGAAGAGTTTGTACTGTCATGGTTTGATTTTCTGTTCATTGATTATGCTTGAATTTTGTAACTTGAACAACTACTTTTAAGATAACAATATGTAATACATTTAGTATTCATTTCTTACTGTTATTTTTTTGAAATTCTGTATTATTTCTACCTTTTTCTGTTTTGCTTTTTAAAAATAGGAAAAAAAAAACATCTTAGAGGCTTAGGACCCTAACTGTGAATTAGCAAAATCAGAACGAGATGTCTTGTGAAGTAGTAGGATAGTCTGGTATAAAATGGGAAGACAAGGAAGAAGGTGGAGAAAATGAAACCAGCAATTTAAAACCAAGGGTAAGGGCTGGGCATGGGAAGAGACAACCACAAACATTCTTTGAAAAGGAAAGACTTCAAAGAGGTCCATAGTGACCCTTCATCAGAAAGCCACCAGTTATGAGGAGAAACAAGCAGATTTGGGGGTCCTCTGCTCTTTACATACACATAATAAAAGACCAAAAGAAAGACAGTTGAAAAGCAAGGTGGTTCTTTATCCTCAGGATATTAAATTCTGTAGTTTAAACCAAAATTTAAGATCTGCTTCTGTCTGCCAGCCACCACTACCAAAAGGCTGCTTTCTGCAGGCAGCCAGCAAGGGCAGAGAGAAACAGCAGATCCACTTCCATCTGCTGGGCTGCTGACAGTAGAAGGCTTGCTTCCTGTGGGACACAGAGCCAGGTAAGCCCCGTGCACCCTACCTGCAGGCCACCATTGGAGGCCCTTGCTTTCCTCAGGCAGCCATCACTCACCGGGAAAATCAGACAAACACATCCCTGTGTGCCTGCCACCATCGGGAGTCCCAGTATAGACACACAAGCTGAGAGAAGCAGCCCCACCACCATGTACTCCTGGCCATTGGGAAGCTCCAGTGTAGCTGCATAGGTCTGAAGAAACCCACCTCACTCCCTGCTACCTCCCTGTAAACCTGGGATCAGAGGAACACAGGTGCCTGTCCCATTCTACAACACGGAAGGGCAGCCAAAGTGGGAAGTACCTGGGACTCCACAACTAGCTTGCTGGGAGGAACACAGGAAAATGTCAAGACGAAGAAGCAAAAGGCAAACTCAGACCTCCAGCCCACACAGAACAAGTCTGGGAGATATAGTCATGAAAGACTACAGAAGTCACACACCTGCAACCTCTGAGAGGATAGCAACTGAAGTAAAGAAACAACTTCACGAAATTATAAAATTAATCCAATCAGAAATAATGTCTTAGGTAAAAGAAGAAATCACAAACATAATGAAAGAATTGCTCAGCATATATAAAGACTTAGATTAAAAAAGAAAGAGGTGTATAGTAAAATGATGGAAACCTTGAATGAACAATATAGAAAGAAATTACAATGCATGAAACATATTCAAAGAGAGATTAAAAAGGAAATTAAAAA
The DNA here is from genome assembly GCA_004027455.1 of Hydrochoerus hydrochaeris. Lineage (NCBI taxonomy): Eukaryota > Metazoa > Chordata > Mammalia > Rodentia > Hydrochaeridae > Hydrochoerus > Hydrochoerus hydrochaeris. The sequence continues at coordinate 72,262 of PVLA01005953.1, forward strand.
GTTGGTTGAAAACTGGCAAAAGCACTTGAAAGAGACTGAAGATAGACTTTAAAATCTTGAAGACAGCCAGGCGTGGTGGCTCACATCTATAATCCCAGCACTCAGGAGGCTGAGGCAGGAGGATCATTGTGAGTTTGAGACCAGCCTGGGCTACAAAGTGAGCTCAAGGCCAGCCTGAACTGCATAGAAAGACCCTGTCTCAAAAAGACAAAAAAAAAAAAAAAAAAGACCTTGAAGACAGGATTGCAGCTAGTGAACATGAAAGGAAAGATCTTTTAAAAATAACAAGGAACCAGTAAATAACAATTCAACAGCTGCAAAAGGATGCAAAGAGAAATAACTTAAGAATGATAGATATCAATGAAGAAGCAGGAGTCAACACAAATGAAATACAAAAGCTCTTTACAGAAGTAATAGCAGAAAACTTCCCAAACTTGGGAAAAGGATCTGGCACGCAGATAAGTGAGGCATGAAGAACTCCAACTAGCCATAACCAAAGTAAATCTACAACCTGACACATAATAATCATGATCCCAGAAATTCAGCACAAGAACACAATATTAAAAGCTGTTAGGGAAAAGAAACAGATCACGTACAAAGGAAAACCAATCAGAATCATGGCAGACTTGTCAACACAAACCATCAAGTCAAGAAGAATTTGGAGTGAAGTGTTTCAAATTCTGAAAGAAAACAACTTCCAACCCAGATTGATGTACCCTACAAAACTATCTTTCAAAATTGATGAAAAAATAGGATACTTTCATGATAAAGAACAACTGAAGGAATTCATGACTACAAAACCAATCCTACAAAGAGTGCTAAAGAATATTCTAAAGAAAGATAAAGATGACCATGGTTCCAGGAACAGCAGCAGAGGAGGATCACCAACCAGGACAGGCAGTTGAATGAAGGGCAAAAATGGAATTTTAGCAGCAGGAGGATATCTTGGCAGAAACAAACCAATGTATGCTGGTTGTAACCATTAATATATATGGCCTTAATTCATCAATAAAAAGAAACACAGAGAGTGGATGAAGGACCAAGATCCATCAATATACTATATACAAGAAATACATTTAACTTGAAAGGAAATTCATAGAATGAAAATCAAAGGAAAGAAAATGATTTTTCCATGTGACAGGAGACCAGAAAAAAGTGAGGGTAACAGAATGGATGAGAAAGATGTGGTATTTTCATACAGTGGAAAGCTATCCTGCTATAAAGTAGGATAATCTCCAGGCTCTTGTAGGTAAATGGTTGTGACTGGAGGTCTTGTTCACGGACAAAACAGTTTAAACTCATAAAAAAACAGGAGTTAGTGGGATCCAAAAAGCACAATAGTTATTATAAAAGTGATAAGGGAGGAAACATCTAGGAGGAGAAGGTGGTAATCAATGTTAATTTGTTATTGTCTTGTCTTGAACTCTTGTAATGTTTGCACAATTTTGTTAGGTTTGGTTCTGTTCAGTCTTGTTTTTGTTAGGTTTTACTGTGTCTGATGGTATGGGAAGCTATTATGAACATAATTGGATGTATTATGGCAATCATGGTTGGTTTCCTATTATCTTGTTTTGAAGTCCTACAATGCTTTCATCTTTTTGTTTAATTGGTTTTATTCTGTTTTGTTTGATTATATTATGTGTGATGGTATGAACAGTTATTTTGAAGAAAATAAGACATTATAATACATTGTTCATTTCTTATCTGACTTTGAAGTCTTGTAATACTTGCATTCTTTTGTTTTGATTGGTTTTAGTCTGTTTTCTATTATTTGATTTCATTGTGTATGAGGGTATGGACAGCTATTTTGAAGAGAACAAGAGACATTGTGGTAGCCATTGCTGATTTCCTATTGTTTTGTTTTGAAGTCCCATGATGCTTTCATTCTTTTGATTGGTTTTTATACTATTTTTTATTGTAGTGTGTGTGAAGCTATAGACAACTATTTTGAAGAAAACAAAAGACATTATAGTAGCCACTGCTGATTTCCTGTTGTCTTGTTGTGAAGTCCTGTGTTGCTTGCATTGTTCATTATGATTTGCTTTGTTCTGTTTTGTTTTGTTCTATTCTTTTTAAAAGAAAAAATTAAAATAAACCAAAATTTATATTACACAAACAACAGTATTCCTATACCATGTTTAATATAGATGAGCATAAATAATAAGTATTCATTATCCTACCACTGAGAGATATACATGTATATGTTATATCTCTTTTTAAAATTCCTTTACCCTCTCTCCTCCTCTAAATCCCTTTCCCCATTTTGATTCTTGTTGATATTATTAATCTTAGTTCATGTGTATGGTATATGACATTGTATTCATTTAGGTTATTAAGTTCCTGTGCTTGGCTTATGTTTATTCGGCTGCTTTCTGCTCTCCCCCTCCTCTCAGCCTCAATCTCCTGGACCCACTTACAGGAGACCTATCCCCTTGTCTCCTATCTATCCTTTACTGTGCTCTTTATTTGTACTTTGTCTCACTGAAATGAGAGCTACCATATGGTATTTAAGCTTGTATTTCTGGTTTATTTTACTCAACATTATATTTTCCAGGTACAGATATTTTCCTGTGAATGTCTCAAATCTGTCCTTCTTTATAACTGAGTAGTACTACATTATGTATAGATATCACATTTTCTTCATCCATTTGATGAGTATTCAGGCTACTTCCAGGGAGATAGCTGGGTTATATTTCTTAAATTGTAATTACGCTGTACACATTTTAGGTAAACAGTTATTTTTCTACCTAATAGAGCAGATCACCATTTTAATGTTTATTATTGTTAGTATTTTAACATTTAGTAACCACATAATATCCCCTTTTAACTATTTGCTAAATTTAACCATTCATTATTAGACATTAACAACTTTCCCGCTTTTGCTATTATGCAAAGTGGTGCAATAAACATCTTAAATGTAAGCATTTGCACACTGTCTTTATGATTCTTCAAGATAATTTCATAGGAGAATTTGAGAGTTAACTGCTAAACTGACTTTAGGAAAGCTGCAAGGATTTGATCTGCCCACATCTCTTCCCTGAGTATGGTCTGTAGTATAGTAAGATCACTCAGATTCAAATCCCCAGTACATCATCTTCTTGCTCTGTGATTTGGGGCAAATTATTTCCCTCCTTACAGATAGTGTATACAACACAAGAGATAATGGATGCAAAAGTGCTTGGCACAGTGCCTGGTTCATAGTAACTGCAATAAATGTTGTTATATTTAGTATTAGCACAATCACCCTTGTAATTTAAGAGCTGTCAGGGCCAGTGTCATGGGCACTTGACCCCTGCAGTCATTCAGAAAGGGCCCAGTGCTTTGGTTTAATAGTTATTTTGTCACTACCATGAAATCCATAATTTTTTTCTCTGAATTGTGTTTTGTAAGTAAAATCCAATAGGATAATGAAATGTTTTCATGAGCATAGGACACACATGCAGTCTGCATGTCTGCCACGACTCCTTGATGCCCTATGTCACACGTGACATTATTGATGCCCTTTTAGCACAGAATTACAATAGATCCACAATGAATTAGACTTCTTCTAGATGCCTAATGAGTACAAATTAAGAATGTTATGTCTACAGTTCAGTAAGAGGACGTACACACAACCCCCCAGAGGTAAGGAACACGAGCCACCAAAGAGCTGTATTACATATTTTCTTATTCAGTGGTCTCCCTGCTTTAGCCACTACTTACTCTGAAAATGAATGAAGATAAGGGAAAAAATAAGGCCTCCTGTAATCCCATTTCCTGTCATACTGTCCATGCTCACCATAGCACAAAGGGGGAGAGCAATGGTAGAGGGTGCACAAAAGAAGGAGTGAGGTGGAGACAGTTTAGCGTGAATTCCCTTTGTTCTCTAGAAACAAAATGCATAAGCATATATGAGCTAAACAATAAAATTTGTGTATTTCATTGCTTCTACATATAGAGTAAATGCTCTTACACCTGCATGTAGTTAGTATTGCACCACATAAAGACTAACTGTAAAATCGATCACAACAATTTAAATTTTTAATCTTTCTATACTTAGAATGACATTAAATAGCAAATTTAAAAAGTATTGTGAAAAGAGAGACTAAGGGACAGAGAAAAGCTTTATATTTTAGTGTATACCTTTTTAAATATGCCTATTAATTGTACAGAATTTTGGGTTTCAGTGTGGTATTCTCACACAAGCATATAATGTATTTTGATCCTGTCCATCCCCACTATTACCCTCTCTTACATCCCTTTCCTTCATGCCCTTATTCTTTTCCTTTTGTCTAATAATAGTCTCCATTCTTTTAATATATACCTTTTCTCCTGCTTTTTGAACAAAGGGCCTCCACTTATATTTTACCCTTGGCCGCACACACAATATAAGCTGCCTCTGAAAAATGAAGTCTGTTCTGTGATAATCTAATTATTGCAAATATTAAAATTCTTAGAAAACCATACACAAAGAAAAATATAAAAAAAGAGTTGTCTTGTTGGAAATAAGGCTAGAGAATCAGCAGCTCATTGAAGATATTTTCTTGTGAAACTTTCACTAATAAGGGCAGGATTTGTAGCTACAATGTCTGGCTATAATACCTAAACATCAACTAGAAAATCCACAGTAATTAATGCATCTACCTTTTGCTTAAGAGTTAAGATTTTTCTTTTTTCTATTTCCACCAGCATCATCAATAGTAAGAGTCTTTTATGTTCTTAACAATTTTTCATCCATCATCAGAGTTAACTGAACCAAGATGCCACTCCAACAAAGCAACTATGTCTCCTGCATGGCTTGTTCCATTCTCTGTAGGTGCCACCTCCTTAATTGCCATGCCTCCCTCTCATGACAGTTTTATCATCTGTCTCTCTCTGTAATGCAAACCATGTGCCCAAAATATCCTACCACTTATGTCAAATTCTTAACATGAAACACCTATAGCTAGAGCTTTCAGAATCTGGACAGACTGAAAAATTAAGAATTGAGAACCCAGAAATCAAGGTGTTATCTTGAAAGTAGCAACCCAAAACTCAAAGAAATTTTAAACTGGTTCTCTCAGCTAGGAGGCAGTTTACCAAACCCAGCCCATTCTCATACAATATCTATGGCACGTAGATCCTAGAGTCCTTAAACAGTTCTTACAAGGTGTTAAACTCATGATGGAGAGAATTAGGACACAGAAGTAAATATTTCCACTGCTTATTAAAAATCCCTCTACAAATTCCCAATAAAACAATATTTGCAATTCCTTAAATTAACATTAATTCCTTACATTAACCTCGGCAGTGGTGTCCAACCTGCTGAAGGGAAAAGCCTAGAGTCTTTTTCTGATTTACCTTAATGTAAAACTATTATAGGCAGCTAAGTTAGATAAAAATTAATATACACTCAGAGACAGGGCTCTCAAAAAATCAGTAAAAATAAAAAATCAAAATTGTGGCTAAAGGCACATCAAAAAAACAAAAAAGCAATGCCTAAAGATAATGTCACAATGGCCAGATTTAAATACATTCTTAGGGGATAAACAAAACTTAGGACTATATTTCAATTAATACTACCCAAATTAAACCCAGATACCCATCAGACACCTAGATGGGTGACCAGAACACCTGGACACATCCCTTCCCAAAAATGTACCTATTTTTAAAGTCATAGATAAGTCAGATTAATGGTGTCAGCCATATACTCTATCCTCGCTACATGCCCTACTTTACTATCAGATCAATATTAGCTGAAAAACCATACTTAAAATCTTACAGATTAATTATAGTTTGATCCACACTGTACCCATATTGTGACTTTGCAGTATAAATTACCCCTGACAAAGGGCCTTGGAGGCAACCCACTTGGGACCCCTCCTATCAAGAGCTATTCCTGTACCCCAATAAAGCTTTCATACTCTTAATCTCCTTTGTCCTTTGAAATTAATTCTTCAATTTCACGAGACACAAAATCAACATGTCTGATATCTAACAGGTTGGGACTTGTGTTTCTCCTGTATCACTTTGGAGGTTCCACTGAGGTAATTGGAAAGAGTAAGAATTTGCTTTTGTTTCATGGACCCCTTAAATATTTTGACTAGATTCTAGATTGAGACTCATTTAGGTAATCAAAAATTGTTTCCATTATTTGCTGGTTGTTTATGCTTTTTATTAGTTGCTTGCACTGTCTTAGATGTTGAGAACATAAAAGATTTGTGATGTGGGTTTCTATGATGGAACATTTTTATTTTTGTAAATAGGGCTTTGTGTTCTTTAATTCACTTTTTTGACAGTTACAAAATGGGTCTAGTACAGAGAGCATTTAAAATCGATTTTTGCTAACAGTTTGCATGGGTATGTCTCAAAATTCAGCCAGAGGCTGAGACAGGTTTTGAAATTTCACCTCTGTTAGGGATGGTTGTTATTAGTGTTAGAAAATGGTAATGTGCTTCACTATGCAATCCTAAAAATCTTTTTTTCCTTTCCAATTAAAACCTCCTAAACCCCTAGATAATTAGTGCTCATATAAAAGGGTACCAAAGATGGGATATGCTTTTATAGACATATATTCTCCATCCCTGGGTTAAAAGGAAATCAGAATTCATGTTCATCCTCTGCTGGACATAGTCTGCATATGTCTGTAATCCCAATACATGGGAGACTGAGGCAGAGGATTGCTGTGAGTTCAAGGCCAGTCTGGGCTACATAAGTGAGTTCAAGGCCAGCCTGCACAACATAGCAAGATCCAGTCTTAAAAAAGCAAACAAGAAAATTCATGCTAGGGTCATGTTGGGACTGGGAGGAGCCAACCAACAAGCCAACTAGCCAGCCTTTCTGGTAAGACGCACAGACCAACAGGGACCAGGAAGAGAAAAGTCAGCACCTCCCATAAGCCCACCCGCACAGGCTGGGAACCACCAACTCCCCTCTCTCACACACCCGAGCAAGCAACTGGCTGGTTTACAGGACAGGCTAAGTTGATAGCAATTGAGATACAAAAAGCAACTGAATGCTTGTATTGTTTGGTCGACTTTGCAGGCCTGAGGCCGGTGGTCTGAGCGTTTATAGGGAGAATAACAGCATGCAATGTAGCAAATACGAGGGATTTTCTTCTATCATGTTTTTTTAAATCCAATATTGTTCTCACTGTTTCATTTTGTCCCAATTAATTGTTTTGCTTTATTCAATATTCTGTTTTGATTGATTTTATTCTGTTTTGTTTTGGTTTGATTTTGCTATGTCTAATGGAATGGACAATGATTGTGAAGATAACAAGATATACTATGGTCACCACTGTTGTTTTCCTATTAATCTGCTTTGAAGTTCTGTACCAATTTTACTGCTTTGTTTTGATTGGATTTATTCTGTTTTGTTTTGTTGGTTTTTATTATCTTTAAAATAAAATTTTTAAAAAGTTGTTTTAAATTCATGCTCATCCAAAAACACATACATGAGGGTTTGACTGGCCTAGTGCTTGGGCAGGGGTTTCTCATGCAACTGGCAAGAAAGACTAATCATTCTGAGACACATTGGGAAGAAAAGAATCCCTGGTTGACACTACAGAGAGCCACTTCCAAAAGCAGGTATATTTAATAAGCCTCAAGCAATAAAGTTTAAAGGATCATCTCCCTTCTGTCTTCTGTCTTCTGTCTCTGTCTCTGTCTCTCTATCTCTCTGTCTCTGTCTCTCTCTCAAAAAGTTAGTCATTCAGGTTCTTTGACTCTTGGTTTAATTTTTTCCTTGACAATGTTAGTGGAGTCAATTTTAGCTTTTGTCTGTAGAGGTTTGTTTTGCTAAGGATTAAAGACCTACCTAAAAAAGTTCTTGTTCTTGTTTCTTTGCACTTGAGATGTTAGGATTTAGTTCTTGTACAATGTATAGAGTTACTCTTCTGTCCCTTCACCACTGCCCTGCCCTAAAATATAATTCAATGTGCAACAACAGCGTTTGTCAAAGAAAATTCTCCTTTCTGTGGCTGCTGAATTCTAAGACCAAGTTTCCAAGGTGGTGAGTTTCCCCCTTTCTGTGACCCTTCACTTATCTCTAAGTCATGTTCTTAAAAACTGATCTAGATTTAATCCTTAAATTCTCAAAAAATAAATATAATACTTTTAGTCCAAATTTATCAGCATTCCTGCCCTTAGAAATAACTGTAAATTAACTCCTTTCACTTCCCTTTTCCTTCAAAAATGCTGCTCCATGAGGCAAACTAATTGGTTATATACCACACACAAGTTCACTGATAAAACAAAAAAAATTCAAGGGATTCTTAGGAGCTTAGAGACAGCCAATAGCCCCAGTCTCCAGAGGTCTGCCTCTCTCTTGTCATGATTTCTCTCTGAAACATCTTGCCAGATCAGCCACTGTTCTCAAAGATATGCTAAATGGGTTCTAAGAAAAGAAAACCTACCGTTAAATATGGCCCAAGGTCACAGGATCATGAGAAGGGGGCCCAAGAACAGGGTAAGGGAAGCTAACCTGGTTCTGGCCTCTCCCTCTCACCTCCAGTTTGCCACAACTGGCACTAGACAGGATTAAGTCTAAGAGGCAGCTTAAACTGGGCATAAAACAACAGAGATAGACAGATATTCCTGCTCTTCTGTTGGTTGTTTCAAAACAGAAAGAAACTCTCATAGATAGACATCTGCAGTAGGGCAGATTGGAGCTTTGACAGGACTTCTTCCCCAACCTTTTGAAATGCGTACTTAGCTCCAGAGAGTGTTGCCTAGTTTTTCCTACACCCGAACCTACCTGAGCATCCTCCTAAAAAATAATTATAGTCTGTCCCTTTAGAAGGAACAGATACTGTAGCTATCAAAACAGCAATATTGGCTATCAGCTGTGACTATCAAACAATCATGGCTAACGAAACAACGATAAACATCTAGTATAGATGGCTATTTCAATCAGATAAATCATTATCTTAGAGTCCCTCTTAAAAAGTCTTTGTTTTCATAGGTGTAAAGAGGTATTTTTTCCTTCTGATTCTTGTAAGAGACTTCTATTAATTGGTGACTTATTTAAAAAGTTCTAAATCTTCTATTCATTGTTACAGATCTAAAATTTATTAAAAGGTTATTACAGTTCAGTTTGGTCAAATACATCTGAGAGTGCACTCTGATCTAAATGCAATAGTTGTGTACATTTGTCCATCTGTCTGTTTAATGTGCTAATAATCAGTAAAAACATCTACAGCTGCTTGATTTTAAAAAATATATTTTTGTTTTGAGATCAACAATTTCTTTTTCTTTTTTGGCTCTTTTAGAGACTCACAATAAAAAGATCATTTGTGTAGGTTTTCAGGGTGGCCAAACTTATTTAAACATTAACAGATGAGGACTGACAGTCTCAAGGCTTACATAAGATTTATAAATAAAATCTTTAAAGTTTAGTGACATAGTGGTTATACATGACTGTGTTGCTATATATGTTTCTGTGTTTCAATTTTCAGGTACATGTTCTATTTTAGTTGTTATATAGGTAAGTAGACACTCATGATGTAGCCCAAATACCATTGTGTTCACAGAGTGAACAGTGAGTTAACAAGATAAAAATAAAGATGTCTTTTAAAATTGTCAACATAAAGTTTCCATCCAGTTTGTTAGCTAACTGAGATAATGTTAAAAGATTGATTTTACAAATGTAAAGTCTATTGTTGATTTCTACAATAACTAAAGTGTTTTTCCTGGATTGAAGATAATATGTATAGCTTAAAACATTTCAATTTTATGATTTGGTTCTCATGAGTCATCTAAAGCAATTGTTATACTTAAGTTGTCTACTTAAGAAGGTTTTGCTTTTTATGTCTAAAACAATAAGGTTTTCTTAACTTATTGAGATACTCTTGTTTAAACTTACAAAACTAAATTTAAAAGCAAAGTATCCATGTTTTACTAAACTTAGTTTCTTGTGTTCTTATCATTAGGCTTTTCACTACTGAAAAGTGAGCTTTAAGATTAAAAGTATTTGAATTTCAACCTGTAAAATGTTTTCAATAATCAGTTCATGATTGATTAAACAATCAGCCTATTATCTTAGTTTATGACATAACATATATTTGGGCATGTATGGATATATACATCTGAAAACCAGCTATGCTATAAACCTAAGCTTTAAAGTTAAGTTTATAGTGTTAAGACTATACAAGTTTAATATATACAAAGTAGCTAATAGATACTCTCTTTCATATAATATATGTTTTAGATCTTAAATGTATAGTGATCAAAATTTGACATCTTCTTAAATTTGCTCCTGCCATTTAAACTTATTCTACATCTATCAGGTATAATTAGACAAACATTTTGTTATTATATCAATGAAATACATTTATATACTGGATAATAAATCTATGTGCAGTCATTAACACTGTTTCCTAAATTTATCAGAGCTATAAAAATGTTCTAAATTCTTATCAATATAGTTATACCTTATAAAAATATATTGAAAACATCTAAAATTTGTCTTAGTAGTAAGAACTAAATACATATAAAGATTTCTATATCTTTATATGTATTTCTGTGATACAAATTATTACTAACCTCATGACATAATAAGTGATATATTTGTGTTTCCCAAATGTACAGACCTTCAAAAAAACAAACTAAAAGACATTTTATCATGCTGGTGACTTCCAGACTAAAGTTGTTTATGGTGATAAACTTCTTAGGTTCAAAAATCTGATATCCTCTTATTTGTGTTTCAGTTGCTTGTGATGAAGTATACATGCCAGCCAAATAAGATAGCCAACCAAATGATGCAGATACTTTTTCAAGGTTTGTGATTTGTGATTTGTTTATGTATGTCATATGTGTGCTAAAACACTTAGAGCTGCTCAAATGCTATGCAGTCCAATGTCATTCTAAAAATTAAGGTTAGATATCAATAACTTAAAATATGCATCTATAAACAAATATATTCTACTTAAATGTCACTCTGGTAACAAGTAATTAAAAGAAAACAAATTAAATTAAAAATTTCTTTATATCACTTAATATTTTATAATTAGATAAAGGTAACTAACTAGAAAGTTATTCTATACTAAAAAGAAGATTTAAATGTGTTTCAGACATAATATCATCATGATTGCTATGCTAATACTGTTATGTTGCCCTTGAGCTCAAGTTTTCCCTGAAAAACTCTGTAATTGTTATCTATTAGCATTTTACAGAGATTCAACTTCAAAGGTAACCATACTTGGTAAAAAATGAAAATAATAACAGTTTCTTAGTCATATTATATATTTCAACTGTTCACCTAGGTGTTTGACAATTAAGGTTTAGAGACCAAAGCTTAAATGATAACTGGATTTAAAAAGACAGCAAAAAAAAAAAAAAAAAAAAGACAACCAGTATTTTGGCCCTGGCCCTCCAAGGTCAAGAAAGACCCAAGACACAAAGAGACCTTGTCTACAAGATCCTACAATTTTAGTGAGTTACTCAAAATCCTGAGCAGGGAGATTGTTAGCCCCCTAGAGGATAGAAGTCAACCAATACACAGTTTGCTAAAAAAGAGGGTCACAAAAAAAAAAAATCTCTTGTCCTTTTACAAAAATCCACATGGTCAAGCAATACTGTGACCCATCCTGGAGAAAAACACTGACAAAGGAACTAAGGGGCTCCATACACGTTTCCAAAACTAACCCCTAAAGAGCCTTCACTAACCTTAATAGAAAACAAAAAGTTAATTTTAAATAACACACATCTCATTTTAAATATCTTAAAAACTCAACAAAAAATAGTATAAAAATATCTATAAATAATACTGCAGTAATAAAGGCTAGATATAATAAGGAATGCTCCAGTCATTAACACCTGATGACAGTTTCTAGCTATACCTGCAGCTGACTGCTATAATGGCTTGGTAAAGTTAAAAAGCTACTATAATATATCTAAAAGTTCACAAATCTTTAAATTCCTCAGCTAAAATTGTCCTTCAAAACCACCAAACTCTACATCTTCTTACATCTGAAACTAGAGGAACTTTGGCATTAATAAACAAAATTTGTAGTCTTTAGATAATAATTTGGATCTAGTAAAAAAAAAAAACTTTTTAAAAATATCAGACTCATCAATAACCTCCAGAGTTCTAAGAGCCAAGTGGTTAAATCACTATTCCATATCCTTTAAAACAATGTCTAAATGTGGCCCTTTCCTCAATTTTGCATTCTCATGCTCACACTTCAATTGTGTATACTTTAGTGTTTTTTTTTAAATGTTTATTCTAATGTAGTGGCTACCAAACCCCAAGTGATCACATAGATAAAACAGCAACAAATATTCCAAACTCCTTTTACCAAGATCAACTAGATCAAGCTTCTAAGAAGAGTTCATAACTGCTAAGCTATGACATGACTTCTATCCAAAGCTCATTAGATTTGCTCTCTAGAAAAGGCCTCTGAGTGTGGTCTTCCTTTCATTATCCCTTCTCAGCTCAAAACAGCTAGGTTAAAACTATGATCATTTTCCCCTAACTGCAGTTAGGGATACCTCTTTAGAGGGAGGAATATTATATATAGCTAAGTTAAATAAAAATTAATATACAGTCAAAAAGGGATTGGGTTCTCAAAAATGTGAAAATAAAAACATCAAAATTGTGGCTAAAAGCACATCTAAAAAAAAGCAAGGCCATGAGATACAATTATAATGGCAAAAGATAAACAAAACTTGGGACTAGACTATAATCAATACCAGCCAGTCCATTAAGTCCAGACATACATTAGACACCCAGACCCATTCCTTCCCTAAAAAGCTCCTGTTTTAAAACTCAGATAAATCAATGTTTATGTCAGCCATTGTCTTGGTTACTTTTCTCTCCTTGCTAGGACAAAATACTTGACACCCAAAATTAAGGAAGGAAGGGTTTATTTAGCCCACAGTTTGTGGAGGTTTCCATCCAAAATCAGCTGACTCCAAGGCAGCGTGGTATGGCACAGGGCAACACTTCAAGGCAACAGCCAGCAAAACCAGCCAGAACAAAAGCATAGAGAACAAGCCTCTTTTTCCCCCTTATATTGTGTACAGGTCACCCTCACTTTCCTGTGGGTAGATGTAGCACTCACAAATTGCTTGTTCCCTCCTCTTACACAGAATGAGGACATTTACAGAGTAAGGTCCCTGGATCCCTGCTGAGTCTCTCAGTTAAAACTTCTAAAGTTCTCAAGTTGACACAATGTATCAACCATAACAACCATATACCCTCCTTTACGATATGCCCTACTTACCTATTAGAGCAATATTAGCTATACTTATAATCCTATAGGTTGATTATAGTTTGACCCATATTTTAATTTTGCTATATGAATTACCCCTAAAAAAGTGCTAGTGAAACACATGTGGGTCCCCTCCTGTCTCTCAAGAGCTATTCCCATTCCCCTGTGTTTCCCAATCCTGAGTCAGCCTGACATGTTTGGGAATGAGTTTAAATGGCCACACTTCCCAGGAGTAGTTGTTCTACATTTGGACAAAAAGCCACTTTGGTTGGAAGATAACTGGGACCAAAGACTCCACACAGACTCTGGGATCCTGAGAGGAGCTCATCCCAAACACGCAGTCCAGCTCAGTGGTCCCCTCCCCAAGGAGCTTCCTTAGCTTCTGCCTGAGTAGGGACTTCATTCTCCTCTGTCCTGGGGGAAAATGGCAGACCATCCCCAGCTTTGGGACTAACTAACATCTCCTCACTAGGTCCTTTCTGGGCAGAAGTGTGGTCCACATCTACTCTGGTGCCCACGTGGGCAGAACAGTTTACAATCCGGCCATCTGTGAAGACGGTATCTCAGCACCTGACAGCTGAGCCAGGGGAAGCAGAATGCTAGGGACAGACACATTTTTTCCTGTGACACATGCAGAGCTGCAGGAAGAGCTGTCTGCCTGCCCAGGAGGAGGCCATGGAAGTGAGCACTGTGTAACACAGCAGCCCGGACAGTGCCTGCTTGGTGGCCAACTGTGTGACATTGAGGAACACCCTCTCCGATGTTACAGAGGAGCTGAGACTAACAACATAATTGCACTGACTCAGACCTTGTTTCCCCAAGTGGTTTATTCTATAATTTGTTCAAACTTTTGTTATAAAAGGAAAGTGATTCTGCATTCAGGAAGCACTATCGATCCTGGCTAATTTGAACCCGAAGGGGCCATTTCAACTGACAGTCAGGTTGCCATAGTAACATCCATGTTTTATTTATAGTAACAAGTTCAAGGTATGGGCTGTGAGACAAGGCATGTGAGTGCTGTGATTGTCGTGCTGTGCTCTAAGATGTGTTTGGGAGAGTCCTCCCGAGACAGGAAATACAATGGGGGCTCCAGCTTCCACCACCATTGCAACTAAAGCAACATTGTTTTGATCTTCTACACTTTACAGTTATGCTACTTTAAAATAAATAAATAAAACTACAGAATTATCATGAAAAGCACTAAATCAGGTCCTGTTCCCTCCTACCTCAAACTGCCAGAGCCTGAAGTCTGTAGAGCTTCCTGGTCCTCAGAATTATGCCTGTTAGCCCTGCACAGGTCCAGGGGAGGACTCAAAACATCCTCCCTCTCTTTTCTAAGCGCTTACTGGCCACAGTGAGCGTGGGCCTCCCAGCTGCTCCAGGCCTGGTTTTTCGCCAGCCCTATATCTGGCCTTCTATTGGAAAAACATGCGTGGATACCCTAGGACCTTGCAAGGCCAGATTCACATACTTTTGCAAAATCCTGCCACATCTGTTAATTGAGAAGAATTTGAAACTGCAGGACAAGCTGTTATAAAAATTTGCCTCTGCCAGGCATATGGTGCACACCTATAGTCTCTGATGGCTGAGGCAAGGAGAATCATTTGAGCCCAGGCAGTCAAGGCCAACCAGGACAAAGTAGTGAGATTTCACCTCTTTAAAAAAAGTATTGTTTCTTTTCCACTGTTTTTCAGTGTGTCTTTGAAACCAAGAAAAAGAGGAAGTAAGAGGAAAAAAGTCACCTTGACTAAGTCAACAGAAGACAAACTCCAGTTGTCCATACACAGCCCTCTGAACACAGACGTTGATTTGGCTGCAGGTCACACTCAAGCCTGGTAGGAGATGTCACTCTTTGTGTTCCTGTGTTTGTGTTCTTCCTGGATCCTGTCTGACATGACAGCCCCAGGTAAGGTAGGGGTAAATACCAGTTCAGGAAGGAGAATACGTGGAAACTCTCTGTACTAGCTACTCAATTTTTCTGTTACTCTAAAACTGTTCCACACAATAAGGCTGTTAATTTGTGTAAAACACACAAGTACACCCAAAGCAAAGAGAGATCCCATCCAGTGAAGGGTGAGAGACACAAAGCACTTCATGAAGTGCATAGTTTTGGAGACTGGCTTAAAAATTGTGAAGATTTCCCTGAGGAAAGAGGTGAACGAGGGAAGTTGTTACAAAGAGGATTGATAAGAGCACACATACAGCAAAATCAAAAGACAGATGGTTGAGATGGGTAATCAACTAGCTTTGCTGCAGTCTTGTAATATATGTGAACAATCATATTTAGAGATGTAAGTGTGTTCCTTTGTGAAACTACAAAATATTTAAAGTTTTCCCTGGGCTAAGCAGTTACAGGTAACAAGGATGGAAGAGTGGAAGCCCTGGCCTGCATGGAGCTCATATCCTAATGACTACACTTCTAGCATCTCAAATACCAGCTGAGGTGGTATACATCCAGCAAGGGAGGTGGACAGGGAAGGCTCTTGAACAGGAAAACTAATATGTATTCTTGTCTTTGCAGTTTTCATCATAACTTAAAAGCAATACTCTTTGTTAGTTTTGCTGTAATGTAACCTCATGAAGTGCATTGGCCCCAGAGACTGTGAATTTTCCCAGAGAAACCTGTCTCTGTCTCTGTGAAGCATGTTACAAAGTCCCTAAAACATTATATATACAGTGGTCTTTGACTATCAGTGAGGGACAAGGCTTTCCCTCTGCTTAGTAATCTGAAGGAAGGTCTCAGACATCTTTCTAGAAAGATATGAAAACCCTTACTCTATCTTCCAGAATTTGTCTGGAAAAACATGACAGGTATTTCAAGGAAGGGACTTAATATAGGAAAATGTATTAAAATTGTTAGAAAATGTATTAAAATTGTTAGAAATATTGGGAAACAAAGGTCAAGGAAAGATGCCATTAACTTTCATAAAATCTGGAATTGCCACAATTTCAAAAATGATCTCAGCTTCCTGCAACATCAAAAAGATAATTTGCAGGAAGGTACCCCAGTAGTTACTGTGAATCTCACATTCCCCATTGGTCAAAGCCTGTATGTTTGCCTGCTGCTACTGTCAAAGCAAAATACGAATCTGTTTTTTTTCTTCCTTCATGAGTTCTTTTTGGCAGGATCCAAACAAAAACTCTGATATGGAGGGATTCTGAGGAACATAGTTCCTAAGCTCCCAGCCTCTGTGATATAGGAGAAAATATAAATGAAACATGGGCTGAAAAATAGTTGCCAAAAAAATCCTTATTAGAGGTGGAATTTTACCCCCCTTCAAAAAAAAAAAAAGATATATTCAAGACCTAACTCCTGCAAATGTGACCTTATTTGGAAAGAGAGATTTTGAAAATCCTTATTTGGAAACAGAGATTTTGAAAATCAAGTTAAAATGAAGTCATTACTCAATTTGAGTAGGCCCCCATCAAATAAATGGTGTCATATGAAGGTAGAAATTTTAACACAGGCACAGGACAATGCCAAGTACAGACAGAGGCAGAAGTTGGAGTGATGTAGCTATGCACCGAAGAATGCCCAGGATTTTCAGCAACCATCTGAATCAAGAAAAGAAAGAGAAGAAGAGAAGAGGAGAAAAGGAGAAGGAAGAGAAGAGAAGAGAAGAGAAGAGAAGAGAAGAGAAGAGAAGAGAAGAGAAGAGAAGAGAAGAGAAGAGAAGAGAAGTTATCTAAAGAGCAGGCCTTCAGACCAAGAGCATGGACCAGGTGATACCTTCATTTCAGACTTCTAACATCGAGAACTGTGAGACAATAAATTTGTGTTGTTTTAAACCACCAGTGTACGCTCATTTGTTATAGCAGTTCTGAGGAACTACTACACCATCACCAGTTCATGCATGCATGCATGTGTTATAGAGCCTGCTGTCCTAAAGAGCTACCTTTATAATAGGAGTGTTTTGGGGAACAGAGGCTAGGGTAGGACAATATGAGCAACTGTGGTTCGGGATGGGGTCTCCCACACTTAGAAGAAAGGCAGTGTTGTATCAGCATGGCAATATAGGATAGGAGCCCTCCTCCACCACAGCCATAGCCCAGCTGGAAAAAGAAGTACCTAAAAGACAGTCCCGCATTCGCCAGGTACCAAAAAACAGAACAAAAAACTGGTGACCTCTGTGGCCTTGGTAATTGCTGAAGGAGCTATATATCTCTGACACAAACTGGCA
This sequence comes from Hydrochoerus hydrochaeris, assembly GCA_004027455.1. Classification (NCBI taxonomy): domain Eukaryota; kingdom Metazoa; phylum Chordata; class Mammalia; order Rodentia; family Hydrochaeridae; genus Hydrochoerus; species Hydrochoerus hydrochaeris. Next base: position 89,614 of record PVLA01005953.1, read on the forward strand.
CGCTGAGTATTTTTCATTGATTTGCTTGCTGTACAACTATGCTGATTTAAAAGCATCTAGAAAATCTATTTTTACAATAGAAAAGCTGCCTTCTAAAAGCAGTTTAGTTACCTAGTTCATAATGTCCTCGGATCAAAATTATGTTGGAAGAGCCTGCCCCTTTTTCTCAAGTCATAGATTTCATGAGTTGTCTTGGCCAACTCTTCACACAGCTTCCACTCAAGACGTTTCGGTACATGAGTTGCTTCCAAGGTCATTCTTTTCTTAGAGAGGTTTCCAAGAATTAAACATGAAAGACATGGGAGTGGGCAAGGTGGGAAAAGGAAGAGAGAGGCTTGGTTGCCTGGGGAGTGTAAGTGGAGATAAGAGACAAGATAATACCACAAACCCACACATACCGTGAGTTTTAAAACTCTAGTTCTAAAAAATCTAGTCTCTTCCTTTCCCTAGGCAGCATTTCTCATACAGAATAAACTCATAAATTACAAAATATGATAAGAAGCAACCACAACCCTAGCCCTGAGAAGACTGAACTGAGCACCCACCACTAGAGACGGTGACCAAGAAGCAGAATTGAACACTGTATTTTGCCTGGCTTGAAGGCAGACATTCCTACAAGAAGACCCGAGTTACTGATACCTGAGGCTCCTTTGCACCTACTAATGGTTCCGCTTTGTCTGTAGCAACAAGGAAGCCTATGCCCTTGCTTATAGTTCCAAAGTCACATGCATAGTCAGGTCAGGGCATTCCATGGGCAGAAGATTTTACTATCTTTTCTAATGACATGAAACCTCATGTCAAAATACTGTCAGAGATGGGGCATTTGGTTGCACAATTTTTCTACTAAAACCCTGCAAGGCACTGGGCATGGTGGCTCACACCTGTAATCCCAGCACTCGGGAGGCTGAGGCAGGAGGATCGTTGTGATTCTGAGACCAGCCTGGACTACAAAGCGAGCTCAAAGCCAGCCTGAACTGCCTAGCAAGACCCTGTTTCCAAAAGCCCCCCCAAAACAAAACAAAACAAAACAAAAAAACCTGCAAGGCTAAGCACATACTTGGTTTGTCTGTTTGTTTGTTTGTTTGTTTGTTTGTTTGGTTTGTTTTCACTCCATCCTATCTCTGGAAGGTTGCCTGGGAAGGTAGTCGCATGAGCTCCATGGTGTTGAAGTGTTCTGCCTGAATCAGACTCATGCTATGGCTTCAGAGCCCATCTTTGTCTGAGTCTCCTCTTTGACACCAGCTCAGGAACATGCAGAGGCAAGAATCAGAAAGTGATTGCACATTTGCAGGTTTTGCCAGGAGGTAATTTTCTTTTCCCTCATCAAAATTCATTATCGTGAAGATGGTAGGATTCTTCATTAATAAACATGGCAGTGACCAGCCTTCCTCATTTATGAACTTATTGCTCATCCGAAAATGTCAAGTGATCTAATATGACAAGGTAGCTATGTGAAAGTGTCTCCTATCTCTGCTCTTCTCTGGGCTGTCTAGGAGACAACCTGGTTCTACTGACCTTTGCATAAAGCTGGATAATCATTAACGAATCATAGGGTTCAAAGGGATCTCAAGATTATATATATATATATATATATATATATATATATATATATATCCAAGAGGAAAGTGCCTTATGTGGCACAAAGTACTTTATGTGCATTATAACTACTCTAGGAAGTATTATTAGTCCCAGCTTACAGAAGTGTAAATCAAGCTTAAGAGAGATTAAATGACTCATCAAAATCAGTGGCAGAGGTGAGACTTAAATACATTCTGCTACCCTGGAGAGTCCACATGCCTAGAACTGTGTTCTCATTGTTGATGTGTTTGTCCTTTTCATATGAATCCATATCATTGTTTTAAAAGATAATTTATCAAATATGTTAAGTGTATACAAGATGTGCATTCTTTTCCTCCTTTCATTTAAGCAGCTAGATTTTATAAAATCTCTTTCCTTGTGTATCTTTGGTGTTTCCCAAAGCCTTCTATAAGACAGCTCTTCCTAAAAAGTCTAATTTTAATACCTCCCATTGCAGAGCATGCCTACTTTCCCTTATTTGGTCTTGAGAGAAAGCAGAACAGATGCTTCCTATTTTTTTTTTTAACATGGTTGAAGATTGCTGGCTCTGCGTGTGAGTGTGCACGTGTGTGCATTATTTCTAACCACAGAATGGAAGATGACTTTTCCATCAGTAATTTGGAAGAGACCTGCAGTGACAGATAATCTCCAGCTTTTCTGCACATTCAGGTCAGCTCCAGTTGCATTGTTAAGCATCACGCTCTGAGCAGAAGACTCAGCATGACATTTATACCACCACAAAGTACCAGTGACACTTGTCTTATGAATAAACCATTTTTGTTCCTCATGGCCTACAATTTATGGCCCAGACTGATCAAAGCAGAAAAATTTAGTATAACACCCAAGCTTTGAGTAATGAAGTCTTAAAGAAACAGAGAAATCATTTGTCTCTGATGTCCAGGAATCATCGAAATGGAAACAACAGAAAATGTCATCAAGGACAGATAATTATTCCAAAATAGCCAATGCATTATTTAACTTTTTGTTTTAAGGTTAGAAAAATTTGAAAAGGCAAAACATGGTGTTTAAAAATTGTTTTTTCAATTGACATGTAAAATTGCATACATTTATAGTGTACAATACTGCTGTTTTAATGGATGCATACATTGTAAATTATTAAATCAGCCCAACCAACATATTTACTACTTCACATACATTTTTTGTGTGTGGTAAGAATATTTAACTTCTCCTAATTATCAAATATGTAATACATTAGTATTGACTGTATTTGTCAGATTATACAGTAATCTACAGATTTGCTCATCTGAAAATGACTGATCTTTAAAATTTGTTTAAATTGTTTGCTTAATTGCATATTTCATTTGAGGCCCCTGGAGGGTTAGCTAATTAAGTGTTTATGATGTCTAACAGTGCTACATCATTAGCAGTTTCTGGTCACTAAGTAACCAACACCAGTTCCAACTGTCCTTCAAAGTGCTAACATCTCACAAAAGGTTTCATGGACCAAGCGCATGTTCACCCCAAACACAAAACTTTAGGACAGTAGAATGTTTTCCAGGTGTCCCGGTGTTACTGGAAGGCTCCTGAGAGGTTTCTAAAGCAAGAGAAGGAAACTTGTCTACTCTACCTAAATAGTACTAAAATTTAGCCTTTGGAATATATAGAAACAGAAACCAGATTGTTCTTTATATTCAACAATCCAGTGCGATAGGTGACTTTTTAACTTTAGGGAACCAGATGAACCCCATTACCGTCTGACACATTTTAAAAGACTTTTTTTCACTGCCTTCATAATCAGAACTATGACTACTGTGTCTGGCAGTATCTGGACTGCTGCATATACATCAGGAGCTATAGGCTTAGGAGTTGGCATTTTTTTCCTGAAGTTGATAACCATGATCCACTGGGTTTGAGAACCACTCGTCAACGATGCTATAGATTGTGCAGTTCCTAAACAGAACTGAGGCCTGGGTTGTGACTATTCTCACACGCTGACTTGACTAGAATAGGAAATACTTAGCAGATTAGCATAGTTCTGGGTGTATCTGTGGATGGCCTGCATGCAGGCCTGCAAACTGAGGGAGCAGAGGCACACCCCAGTTGTGGGTGGCACCAATTAATAGGCCTGTAGCCTGGAGGGAATGGAAGACAGAAAGAAGCAGAAACTTGTGCCCATTTTAAAGGGTTCCAGTCTTCTTGACTGGTGTGTCCTTTGCTGCCACTGACTTTGTACATCAGTCCCCATGCAGAAAATAGTTGATTTAGTTAACTTACAAATCAGGCAGCTAGCTAGGGGAAGAGCCTGAGATACAGTTGGATGACCAGCCATAGTGATAAGGATTAAAAATATAATAGTCTAGAGACAGATTAATAGGAGAAAAGGAAAACAAATGCTTTGTGGCTTGTTTTGTTTTGTTTTGATTTGTTTTTACATGCTTGGGAGTTCACAGAAAAGTGAAACTCGAAGTGCTTCAACTAGGGACCTTATATATACTCCTTAACAAAGGATAGAGGATTTTGGCTTCAAGGCCAATCAGTGATGTGGAAGTGGCCAGGAAATGTTTGGGGAAACTGTTATTTAGTGGGGTTTGTCTGCACAGACTCATCTCAGTGCCAACTCTTCACCTCCAGTAGTAAAGGTCGCATTCCTCACCCTAGCACAGGAGATGATGCTGCCTTCACAGAGGGAAATGCATGCCTGGCTTTTTGGCAGATATGAGAAGCCAGGGAGCTCTTGCTGTATCTGTTCTTTCTCATTTGCCTTCAACCGAAAATAATCCTTATACCAAAGAGGCACATTTGAGGATGGCACATCCTGCTTCCCTTTAGTAGAAAGACTGGCACTTGCTGATGGTGTGGTCCATAGCCTGGACCTCACAAACACCTCAGACTGACCTGCTGGGCCATCCAGTCACTCAGCTGTCAGGCAGGGAAGTAAAAATGAGGGGGAAGGTTTGAAAACTACAATCACATAATTTTATTATAGACATCTAAGTTAGTTAGAAGTTAATAGTCAGAGTGGTGTTGGGACCTCGGGGAAGTCAGTGCAGATAAAACACATCAGGTTTGCAGCTGAGGGTGAATTTGAACAAAGCCAGGCCTCAAGATGGAGACATGATGCCCAGGCTGACAAAGCTCCCTACAGATAAACAGCAACTTGAGATTATACTGCAATTAGTACCATCTGGTCCAATGAGTCCAGGAAGACATCCAACACATAGGTAGGTGGCTGACCACACCATGACCTGTACTCTCCTCCTTTCTAGGAATGCCTTTCTTCTTTCTATGTCAGAAGTTACAGATAAGCTAAAGCTAATGATGCTCACCACATACCCTTGCTATGTTCCTCACTTCCTTATTGGATCAATATTATCTACGTGTTTAATAATCCTATAGATTACTGTAGTTTGACCCATAGCTACCTGTGGATGATCACCTGGATGACTCTCCTTGAATAAAGAACAGTTTATCTCCAAACCTGGCCCTGTCTCCATGTCCTGATACGCACAGAGCTGGCAAGGTCATTTCTATATCTCTTCAATTGGCTGTAAGCAATGTAAATAGGGCTGGCTGAGGTGCTGATGTGTTACCTTTGAAGCTAGTCTGACATTTACTGTTTCCCCAGTGGCTCAACCATGCTTTTTGCCAGTCATAGGACAGAGAAACAGCAACTGTGCTGAGCTGGGCAGGATGAAGATCCACCACTACACCCTGTCAACTGGCATCAAACTCCAGATAAAAGGCTATGACTTCCCAGGGCAGAAAAGTTGACATATTAGAACTGAAGCACTGACCTCAAACCATTAGCTGCTGCCTCAGCTGTGTTATGTAGATTACTCTTTCTGCCTATCCTTCCCTCTGCATATTGCAAAGGTGATTGCAGGCTTCCTGTCTAGCCTAGCTCTTAGCACTCATACTTTCTCACAGTCATTCATCCTCAGGCCACTCCCTTCTTCATGAGTTAATAAAATCTGGGTTGAGCCCTGGGATGAGGCCTTTGTTCTGGTGAACCACTGTCTTGACTTAACTTAGGACTCCCTTCGCTCCTCATAACTATACAAATGCCTTAGTGTCTTTATTCTTGCTATGCGTTACACTGGAAATGGTAGATTGGAATTAATTCACTAGAATTTCAATAACTTCTCCATGAGATTACAAATATTAACTTCCCAGACTGAGATGAGGTTCCGGAAGGGCTTTCTATAGCTACCCATATTGTATATTTTGCTGTTGCGACTTGGCAAGGAATCTCAGCAGACACCCACTCGACCCCTCCTAGAAATCCAGGAGCTCTTATTATTATTTCTATAAAATTCACCTAACCTTCTCCTTTGGTTCAAGTCTTTATTCCTTGATGTGAAACCACAGGCTCAGTAAATACAGTAATAATTTCTCAGTAAACTCTTGGGAATATACATCTTATGAGTAAAAATATGACAACATGAGTGTCTGGTTCTCTTATAACTGATAGGTCACTGAATAACTTCACTGAATTGGATAACAGAACAGCAGGCCCTCGGCAGTTATTACATTTGCCTGGCTTCACCTCCCTCACCCACAACGCCTTCTGCCAGCTCTGTGGGCATAAAATAGCAAGAGTCACAAGGTCACGTCTACATTTTCTCACAGCACTGTTGAACACACATAGCTACTTAGGGTTCCCGAAACGTGAACTTAAGTTACCAATTACATAGACCATAAATCTCCAGTGCTTTGAACTAGTAACATTTAAAAGTGACCAGCAAAGTGCTGCTTTATTTATTTTTGTGTTTTAAGATTTCACTGATGTATTATGTCTTTTGTTTTGTAGGAAGTGAAGGAGAAGTAGAGATGAACTATTTGTGGACGGCAAGCAGGCTTTTGCTCAGAAACCCATCATGATCTGAGAAGCGGCAAGACAGACACCCAGATTCCATTTCTGTCCAGCTTCTCCTGGGCTACACGCCCTAAGGAAGAGCTCAGGCCCCCAGCCAACCCCAGCAACAAGCCAAGCTAGCTCAGTGCTCTTTATAGTGCTGAACCCTTGGGCAAACCCACCATTTCTAGCTCTTTCTAATTCAAAACATCTTATCAGCCCTGGGCCACAGCAGTGTATGTTTAAGTGCTTTTACACATCAGTATCCTGTGTCTCCCAGGATGCATAGATTAAAGCAATATTAGTCATCCTGGTTTAGTCTACTGAGTAAAATAAATTAGTGGATAGCAGCCAAGCATTGTTCTCCTTTGTGTTATGGAGGAATCATTTAGCTTCTGTGGTCATTGATGTAGCCTTTTCCATTTCTAGAAAAATGAAATCTTACGTCATGGCTTCAATTGTACTTGCTTTCGGTATGTTTTATGATTTCTTTCTCTAAATAAGGATGAGGTTACAGTGTCTCCCTTTTGCCAATTTAGATGACCTTATGAAATATAGATACGCCATCCACTGAGGCCCACCATCACTGATATTGAACAGTTCTGATGAAATACTGCAGCCAGCTTAAATGATTTCCCAGACTCAAACAGACTACTAGTGAAACAGCACCAACTACCAAACCCAGGGTTTTGGTAAGAACTATGCCTTACTGAGTGAGAAGCCATGGCCTTGCAGGTATCCCTTTGGCTTGTTACCAAAAATGAAGAAGGAAATGGAGATGGAGAGCTAATGGATCAAGAACAAGAGACCCTTAACTCGCCTTTTTTTGATGCTTTTCTTACACTGAAATGAATTGGGTGGAGGAAAAGTAAGTCATTTTTAACATCAACTTTGATAGGTAACTAGTCAGTCAATCAGCACCCAAAAGATTTTTAAGTGCTGGGAATCCACACTAGAGCCTTGAACATGCTAAGTACATGTAATAAGACTGAGATACATCCCAAGGCCCAAAAGACTTTTTTTTTTTTGAGAAGGTGACTCCTCACTATTGTAACCAATTCTCTCCTACTTCTGGGGCCTTATTCTTAAGACAATGAAGTAGGAAATGGCAGTGAAGAATTTCATGATCTTTAAATACTTCTTTGTCACAGTACAAGGCATTAGCATAATGTTGGGCCACACTGTATGCCTACTATTCTCTATTTTTCTTAACTTTATGTAAATGTGAAACTGAGAATCTGAGAGCAGAGATTGGCTGAATCATGGAGTTCTTAGGTTTTCATAACATCTTCCTCATATTTTTCCCCTTCAAATAATAAAACTGATATATGTCAATATAGATAATTTAGAAAATATGACAAATATGATTATACTAGTTAATTGCCTAATTGACTGGATTAAGAGATTCCTAAGAGGTGATTGAATGATGGGGTCATTATTTCATCACTGGATTAATCCACCAATGTTCACAGTTGAATGTGCTAGTAGGAAGTAGAGCCCTGAGAGCGGTGCATTACTGGGGCTGGCTTTGGAGAGCATAGCTCCCTCAGGTGTGATTCCCCTGTACTCTGCATCCTGGGCACCATGATGTGTGCAACTTAGCTCCATCACACCTTTCCACCATGATGTTCCTGCCTTGGAAATCAGTCAACCATGGACTGAATCCTCTGAAACAGTGAGTCCATTTCCTCCCTTAACTTGTGTATGTCAGGCACTTTGGTTATAGCAATAAAATGCTGTCTACAGTGATGATAGTGATGAAAAAACACTGGCTATAATTTCACATTTTTTATGTCCCTCTGGTCTTTATTATCTGCATATACAGTCAGTCTTCCATGTATATGGGCTCCATGTCCATGGGTTCAGTCTTCAAATTGTGTGGTATGTAATTAGGCTACCATAGTTGTGATAATACTAAATGTGTACAGGCTTCTTTCCTCTTGCCAATATTCCCTAACAATACAACTATTTACATAGTATTTACAATGTATTCAGTATTATAAGTAATCCAGAGAATGGCTTAAAGTATGCAGGGTTGCCTAGGCTATATGCAAAGACTACACCATTGTATATGAACACTTAAGTCAGTCCCCTTTCATGAGAACATCAAGAATCTGGCTCTCTGGTGTCTTTTCTCTCCCTAGAAGAGTCTGTAGTCCATGAGGACCTGCTTCTGGCTCACTAGGTCTCAACCTTTTCAAAACTAAAACCCGGCCTAAGGTTGTCAGTTTCTGTCTTTTTTAACACTGTTATGTAGTATGGCATGGCATTGTCATGAAGCAAGTGGATGCGATGATCGGCTTTTTTCTGTCTGGGTGCATCTCCTCTACAATTGTAGCTCTGTCCATTTTTTCAGGAATTCCTTTATTTCAGAAAAAGAAGTTTGGTGCATTGATCCCCTCCTCTTCAGAAAGCTCCTCAGCTGCCATTCTCTGTTGCTGAGTCATATGTTGCTGAAGTTCCTCTATAGACAGCTCCTCTGAGTGTTCCTCCACCAGTACCTCAGCATCCCCACATTGTACCTGAAAACCTCTGCCACAGTGACAGTGTCATCAACCGCAGGGTCAATTGAAGGCTCAGGAACCTCTACACAGCCTTCAGCATCTGTCTCTTATAATTTTAGGCTACACTTCTTCCAGGCAAATCTCAGTGTCCTTAGATATTGGCACAGAATTTCTCAATCAACCCCACACAGGAAAGGATGTTGTAATGTTCCTTGACGAACACTTTAAGGGTCAAATTTGTAGCTGAGGCCATAGAGGCACTTTAGGAATACTTCCTTGATGTGCAGCATCTTAAAGTTAGCTATAGCCTGCTGGTCCATAGGCTGCAGGGGAGAAGTTGTATTAGGTGGGAGGAACTCAGTGGAGAGCCATGGGAACACTTCAGGCAGTTCTTCTTCCAAATCTCATGGATGAGCAGGAGCATTGTCCATGATGAGGAGAGCCTTGGGTGGTAAACCTCTGTCCTCTAGATATTTCTTAAAGTAGGGCTGAAAGCCTCCCTGATCCACTCAAGAGAAAGTATCCTTCATACTCAGGATTTTGCATTAGACTCTTCATGACCTCTACCCTATCCTTCATGACCTTCTGCTTTCTGAACAATGTAGAGGTCTCAGAGTGATCAACCAAGAGAAGGTTATCTTGAGGTCACCACTTGCACAGCACAGAGCAATAAGCTTAGCCTCTCCTGGCATTTCCTTCTCTTCCTTGGTGTGTATATTCTCCTGGGTGTTTTCTTCCAGAAAAGACCAGTTTAATCACAGTTGAAAACTTACTGAGAGCAAGTGTCTGTGTCATCTTTTTGAAGTGATGTATGTTTTTATCAGTACTGGCTGTTTCACCATGCCTAATTATGCTATGAACCCTAGTTCTCACTTTAAAATTATGAAACCACCCCTTACTGGCATGAAATGTTTCACCATTAGCACTCGTTGATAGAGTATCGTTTACAGGATCTGCGTTTATAGCCTTAGTTTTTTTGCAAATTATATACTCAGATAGGCGGTAACCTGCCATCTGCCTTTAGTTTATCCACACCAATAATAACCTTTCTATCTTACTAGCCTTACTAATTTGAATAATACCTTTAGGAACACTAGTTCCCTTATACAAACCTTTTCTCTGTAAAGCTGTCAAGATGATGGATTTTTACATGCTGTACATATTAGTGAGATGGGTCATGCAAACACCATGCTCATATTTCTCCACAATTTCCTTCTTCTCTCAATTGTGATTGCTTTTGTTACTTTCCCTCCTTTCCTTAGCTTCCTTTCTAATGCTTTTGGGCCACTTTGATAGCATTAATCATAGTGATTATATAAAGCACTGACCGAAATCACACCTGCAAACACACATATCTGGCTCAGACTGATGTTTATGCACACTTACATATGCTTTTCTGGCATCGTGAGTCTTTACAACCACACAAGAAACTGGCACATTTGAGTCATAAATCAAGACTTTGGTCATAAGTTAAACCTAAAATTCCAGTCGTAATCCAAATTGCTTGCATGTGCAGTCAGTCATAACTCAAGAGGCCACTGTAACTGTCTGGAAGCTAATGAACACCACTTTGAGCATCTCTTGTAATGGTAGATGCCAAAGGTAACATATTAATCTCATAATGTCTCAATAAACTTAGTATTAAAATACTTATATAATTTTTTCTTTTCCTGAAACTTAATATATTTTTTTTGGCAGACTCTGGATGGATATATAGATAGATTTTTTTAAACTGATGAGATACTCTATATTTTATTCTATATATTGGTTTTTAGCTTAGCAAATTTTCATAAATATTTTTCTAAGAGAGTAACTTTGATTCAACAGCTATATAATATTTTATTTCATGAATGTACCATTCCTTAATAAATAAACTCGCTGTATCAGTATATTAGACTGTTTCATTATTATAAAAATTATATAGCATTATATAATTATATGTTTTTGCCTGTATTTTTACCATAACTTTGTTAATTTCTTTAGAATGAATCATATAAAGCATAACTTTAAAAGTTTTTAGTCATAGTCTCCATCAGAAATGCAGCAGCTTATCTTCCTGTAACCATGGATTGAAAGTGACTGCTTTTGCCACTATACGCACACTACTGCCTTACAGTTTCCACTTATACCTTTTAACGCTCAAAGATGTTGTGTTATATACACAATATTTGCTTTATTTTTTGTTCTATGTTTTGTTTTTTGACACAGAGTCTCACCATGTAGTTCAGCCTGGCAGTCCTCCCGAGTTCTGGGATTACAGTCATGTGCCACCACACCCAGCTTGCCATATTTGTACTGAGCAGTTTGTATCTTTTTGATAAATTTGAAGGAGCTCTTCTTTTTTAAAAAGATTAACATTTGTCTATCACTTATTTTGTTTACCAGTTTTTTGCTCATGATGTTAAGATATCAAACATCTCCAATGTTTATATATGTAAATCTATTATCCTTGCCATTTGTTTTTCACGTCTTCCTCCACCCTGAGATTATATAATATTTTTCTAATTTTACTTTTTGTTATTATAGTTAGGGTTTGAAATGTTCCCCAATGGCCCGTGTATTAAAGGCTTGGTCACCACTCCATAAGACTTTTGGGAGATGGCAGAACCTTTGAGAAGTGAGAGCAAGTTGAAGTAAGTTAGGTAACTGATGCATGTCCTTAAAAGTGGTATTGGCACCTGAGCCCCTTCCTCTCTCATCAATTTGCTTTCCGGCCACCCTAGGTGAGCAATTTTCTGTGCCATGCATTCCCACCATAATGTTCTGCCTCACCATAGGCCCAGTAGCAATAGAGCCAGCTGCCCATGGACTGAAGCCTCTGAACCCTTGAGCCAAAATAAATCTTTCCACCTAGAAATTGATTGTTTCGGGTATTTCATCATAACAGTAGAAAGCTGAAAACACAGTTATGTTTTCCTAATTCTATGCTTAATTATTGTTCCATGAAGAATTTATTTTAGAGTAAGTTAGGAGGTTGGGAAGCTGATTGAATTGTTTCCCAAGTAGTTAACCCATCTCTGAAAAGTCACATATGGGATTAGCTTTTTTTTTTTTTTTACTTGAGTTTATAATGGAAACTTTGTAACATACTAACTTTTAAATATCTGGAACAGTCTCTTCATGAACATTTAAAGCATTTCTACTTTTTTCCTTTTTGTTTAATTATCCACCAATAAAAATAGTTAAAGTATGTTGACTTTACAAGCGTGTTTTGACATCTGGTGGTGATAGATATTCTTTTTATTATTTCAACATTTTTTGTTACTGTTCTCATTGTTTATTCTCTCAGATAAGATGAAGAATCATTTTTAAGTTTAAAAAGATAATATTTGGGTTTAGATTGTAACTGTGTAATGAGTTTTTAAATTAATTTTGGGGAGAATTGCCATCTCCACAGTAGTGACACTTTTCTTCAGAAGTACAGTCCTTCATCTGCCTAGCTGTTTTTAAAGTTTTGTAGTTTCCCTTGTATAAATACATATTCTTGCAAAGTTTTTCCCCTAATTATTTTATATTTTAGATGACCATTATTAAATGTGGAAAGAAGGTATCAGTTCAGAGAATTTGACTGAATTCTATTTTTAATTTTTAAGAGTTTTTCATTGATATTGCCTGATTTTTTCCCAGGTGGCTAATTATATAACTCACAGATGATAATTTTTTCTTACTCAATATTGATTTTACTTATTTTTTCCACATCTCATTGCTTTTTATCATTTCAAGAATAATAAGTCATAATGGTTAACTCACTTGCTGGCTAGTGTTTTTACTTTAATAAGAACAAGAATAGCTAATATTCTTTATAGAGTTATGTTGTGTGAGGTACTGTTTCCAGCAATTTAGGAATTATTCCATTGAATCTACCTAAACATCCTTTGAAGTAGATACTTTCATTTAGCCCCATTTTATAGGGAGAGAAACAGACACAAACATGTGGAGTTACCAGCCCATGGTCACACTATGAGTGCCTAACAGAGCCAAACTTTGAATCCAGAGATTCTGATGAGCAGGGTAGTGGTGACCTGACGGCTCTTTCAAATCCTGGATTGAGATAGGATCCAGGGTAAAGGAGCTCCAAGTGGCCTTGCAGTATCCTAACGTTGCATATTGCTAAGATAGACCTATATTATAGCCACAACTCGGTTCCCAGTGTCAGGATAAGTTGCCAAAAGAACAGAAGTCAGGAAACAGAACTTACCAATCAGAAGCCAGGATGAGACATAATTAACACAAAGGGAAGCAAGATCACTCAGGAAGGAAGCTGGGGCTGGCACTGTGTTCCCAAGGACAAAAGAGATGATCCACCAATAAGTATATTTCTTGGTACATGGGCCCATGGGACATTTAAAATAGATGAGAGAAAGTCGGCATCAGCTACTCTGGTGGACAGGCATGAAGGCTCATCCAGTCTCCACTGAGCCAATACTCAATCCAAAAGTGATCCATTGAAGGCATGACTGGGTCTCCCATGGAGAACTCTGCAAAGCCACAGCAGGTGTCCACAGTGCTAATTCCATCAGCTCCTCCCAAAGTGACAGAGTTTTCTACCTGAGTAGTCGTGCACTGGAAAAAGGAGCATACCAAAAAGATTTTTCAGGGGCTATTGGTTCCAGGATCTGGGTTGACTCTGCCTTTTGGAGACCCAACACTATTAAGGCATCAGCACAGAGAAGGCATTGGAAGCCAGGTGAGAAGTGGAGTCCCAAGTCTGTCTCATGACAGATTCATTGTGTTTGCAGACCCACCCAACAGTCACTTCCTGCTTCTGGAGTACAGAATCTGGATAATGTGACTGGTAGAATCTCTTTCTGGTTGCTTGGCTTCTGGAATAAGAGCCCTGTGCTAGTTATTAAGCTATTGTCTTTCAGATTCAACCCATCCCCACCTCTACACACATGCACACATACACCTATGCTCTGCTTTACAGTGCTGTGGCTGGGGATTTGCAAACCACATTTCCATCTTGCCAGATGCCTCTGCATTTGACTTGGCCAGTAGGGGAAATTAGTGGGATAGGGAGATAGGAAATATGTTAGTTATTTTTCTCCCCTTGCTGAGACAAAATACCCAACACCCAAAATTAAAAAGAAAGGTTTATTTAGCTCATAGTTTGTAGATGCAGGTCTATACACCCACATAGTGCTCATTAACTCCTGCCAAACCCCCAAAACAAAAGTTAACTCACACCCAAATAATATATTTAACATCTTTTTTAGTCTATAATGGGCTAGCTCTAAAGCAAAGTGGCAATATGGAGGGGAGACCGTTCATGGAAGACAAAAGAAAAGCAACAAAGGGACATGATAAACCTCTTTCTGTTCCTTATATTGTATCCAGGCTACCAGGATTAAGGCAGTGCCAAATCAATCAGTAGACTGATTTAGTAATCACCTAAACTTAATCAAAGCACCCTTAATCCTAGTTATACAGGGGAAAGAAACTCCCAACCTGCTAGATGTCTGGTAAGTTTATATTCTCTAAACTCAAAGAATGAATTTTAGGAACAATTGAAGGTTAACAGCACAATATATTTATTGAGAAAAAGAGAGCTTCTGTTAGAGAGAGAGAGAGAGACAGAGACAGAGAGAGAGAGAGAGAACTAAGTGGATTCCCAAAGACCCTGCCTTTTCTAATGATTTTATACAGCTAAACCACAAGATGAGGTGGGTCCAAGATGGGGAAAATTGGGAAATTGCAAGGCGGTCTGAGGTGGGACAGAACTATTGTCAACCAATAAAATTACAAGTATAATTAATCAGGTAAAATTGATTAAATTGGGATCAAATAGGGAAGCGAGTCACATAGCAAACAGGCACGAATACAAAACAGGGTCTTTGCCTGTAGGAGGTTGGGTTAGTGGCTCCTTCGAGCTTCCTTAAGGTGATCAGTACCTATTTAGAATATCAATCCCTGGTGTATCCTTCAGAAGTATGTGGCTGCATTTGCTTTATCTTTTGTCCTGAGATCTGGCTCACAGTAGGAGATGTCTGTCTCCCCCACAGATGCAAAGTATCTGGTCTTCTGCATTAACTTCTTTATCTAATTTAGGTGCCTATAACACTAGTAATGCACAATGAATCAATCACACACTCTAGATTCAGCCATCTCTGAAAAAGTCCTGCCTATGACTGCAGGAGTCCTTGAGGAAGACATCTAGACACAAACCACAATAGGAGGACTTGTGATTCCCAGTTGCTTCCGGCTCCTATCAGCATCGTCTCAGCCTTACTTCTTGCCTTGACATTGGCATTTGTCGCAGTCACAGCATAGCAGTTTCTCCAGCACCTGCACCAGAAACACCAGCACCAGCTACCAGGGTCTCCTCCTCTGGTCTCACAGCCCCAGACGGCTCCTCCACAGTCATCATCATAAGCCAAAGAGGCGCCTCTTTCAAAGGTTTCATTTTGGCTCTTACTCCAAGCTTCCACCCACCCATAATTCCAATTTCTTCCCTTGTTTCTTCAGCCCTAAATGTGGTAGCTAATGTCTGCAGACCTATGTCTGAGATATCTTGATATTCACGATCTCTCCAGTTTAAGAATGACTTAACAGTTCTTAAATTCTCTCTGTTAAAATAACATGTGGGATGTCTATCTCCAGGAGAACTCTGATCACCACTACTCCCGCCACCATGGACCAAGAAAAATAAAAATAGGAAGGATGGAAGGACAACAGGGGTTATATTAAATACTTAAAGGAAGCTAAGATATTGGTACCTACCCTACTCCATTAATTCAGCTGCCTGTCTCAAAAAAAAAAAAATCCAGCTGGACCCTTCTGTCTGTGGTGGACTCCCATGAACTCAACCAAGTGTTAACTCAGCCACAGCTGCGCTTGCCCAGAGAACTGTTCACTACAACAGATCCACATGGCCTCTGGCACTTGGGATGAGGCTATTGAATTAGAAAATGCATTCTTTTCAACCCCCACAAGAAAGGAAGATCAAAAGCAGTTTGTCTTCATTTTGAATAGACAGAAATAGACATTTTACTGCCTGCCCTCACGGCCGTGTTACAATACAATTCAATAGGGTCTGGGCCATCTGGATGTTTTGTAGAAGGCCTTGTGGTTTCACTATATTGATAACATCTCTTAGTCATGCCTGGGGGCAGGAAGTGATAAGGACTCTGGATGCAGTTTTCAGACACATTAGTGCCATTTTCATCCCGCCACTGAGGAAGTGGCACCACGCTTGGTAAACCTCTTCCAATTTTGGAGGCTGAGTCATCTGCCATACTTGCAAATACTACTCCAACTCATTTAGTAGTGAGTTTTACGGCTTCTGGAACTTAGTGGGTGTTATGGGTCTAATGCAATCCCCTGAAATTTATATGCCGAAGCCCTAATCCTCAGTATCCCAGAATGTGCTTGTATGTAAAAGTAGGATCTTTAAGTATTGATTTAGTTAAAGTCATCCTATTCGAATGGTCCCTAATATAGTCTGACTGGACAAAGGAGGAAACTTGGACACACAGAGATAGCAAGAACACTTGTGTAAAGAGAAAAGGCCATATGGGGAAACAATGAGAGGAGAGCAGGCTAAAAATTGGAAAACAAGTCCTCACCAGAAACCAGCTCTGCCCGTGGCTGGTCTTGGATTGCCAAGCTCCAGAACTATTGTTTCAGCCTCCCAACTTGTGGCTCTTATTAGAGCAACCCAATCATCAATGTAAAAACAGTTAAGAGCTTTGCAGTTAGACCAATGCTTAGGCTTTATGATCTGGCAGATTCTCTGGTGCTGGACTCTAGAATCTTTCACAAGTCTCCATGGGAAAATCCCAAGCAGATTCCAGAGGTGCGGAGCAAGTTTAGACCATGTGCAGCCGAGAGCTCTGAACCACTCATAAAGCTGCTTCTGAAACCTCTGCACCCATGGAGTGATTGATATCTGAGCATAGTGCACCAAGGGACCAGCCAGCCACCAGCACTGCTTTAACAAGAACTGTGTTCTTAGATCCCCCAGGTCATAAAATTGCACAGGGAAAAAAACCATTATTATAATCTGAGATTTAAGCCTTTTGCAGAGAGTGGTCTGGCTTTCTCCACAGGCACACAAACTAAACCAGAGGTGCCAAAGAGGAGGGGAAGTTACAACTGGTAGAAAAAAAGAGATGATGAGTGAACTTCTCAAGATAACCTGCAGCAGCAGATGATGAGAATTTAACTCAGAAATCTTCCTGTTGTCTTTTTCTTCTCCTCTCCTCCCTCTTCTTCTTCTCGTATTTTTGACGGGAAAACCAGTAGTAAAACAAAGTAAACCTAACAGGGGACACAAGTGGATCTGAGTGGCACAAGGTCTGAATGGCAGTCAGTTGCCATCAACACTTCAGAGCACAGCAGCCCCCCGTGAGCACCTACACCCACTTGCTGGGGTAGGGGACAACTGTAGTCCAGTGCGCAGTAGCCCAGATGTGCCAGGGAAATGACACCATGCCCCAGGAGCAGCCTCCTCTGACTCCCGACTGATGGGAACTGGCATAAAAAATACCCCAGCTTCCTCAGCTTTTAGGTGGGTTAACTCTGAGAACCAGGTTCTAGCCTGACACTCAACCTCCTGAGGGACTAAGTTCTCATTACCTGCAGTGGTAACTTGCTCTATAGGAACCTTTAATTTCTGGCCTTTCTCCCTGTGCCATGTACTCCCCTGACATACTTTCTTTTCCAAAATAATTGATTTGCTGTATTATCTCAATGTCTTCTGCTAGGGGAACCCGAATAAAATAAGACCCTATACCCACCAAAGTATAGGCACTCTCTAATCAAGGGCACACTGCTAAAGTCTTCTCACTGATGACAGGAATTACTCCTTCTTGTGCATGCAGATAAAAGAGATAGTAGGTTGACAAAGCAATAGAAAGAAAGTACTTTGGCCTCTTCATAGCTCAACACCTGCGAGGTAAAGCAACTACATTATAATCTGTCAGTACAAACCCTGCTCTCTGTCTAAGGGAGTAGACGGCAGAGGACGCACTGTCTCCTTGCATTTTTCATGTGTCACTCTAGCAAGATCTAAAACTAAGGTGAGCCATAAGGCATTCCTTAAATCTAGTCCATTTGCCTCTTATATAACAATCAGTGATCCCTCCAGGATTTTGGCATTATTGTCGTTACTGTCTCTTTTAAGCATCATTGTACATGTCCACATTTTTATCTGTCTTTATTTTCTATTCCATCCTCTTTTAATGAAAATTGAATGTGATCATACAGTAGAGCCTGCTGGCTGTATGAATGTTTTATCTGAATGTCTACAATGTTCCACTCAAGAAGTAGTGGAAGACGGAAGGCCAGAAGTTCATGGAGGCCCTTTCCCAGGAATAAGGGAGTCTTTCTATATAAAGGCACAATACAGACATACTGTCAGCAATAGTAACCTTCAGTGTGGAAATTCAAGTCCTCATAGCATGGTTCCTCAAATAATTGCTAAAAAATTATTCATGAGCTTGAGACAAAGAGATGGAGAGAGAGAGAGAAAAAAAAAGGAGAGAGGGGAAAGGAGAAAGAGATCGAGAAAAAAAAATGGTGGGTCTGACTTTCAAACTGGCCTTAAATCATAATTATTTCTCTAGAAGCCTAATAAACTGGCCATTCAATAATGTTTGGAATATTTTGAGAGGAATTAAAAAACTATTTCATTTTATAGTCAGCATCACCAACTATTTCATTTTGCAGGTAACATTTTAATGGCCAAACAATCACAGCAGTGCAGTAAATCCTGCAACTGTAGGGTGGTTTCCCTTTGGGGTTGAGTCATAACTTAAGTGATGTTTTTTCCATGAGTTAAGTTCCATCATTATCTGACTGACACCTCCTGTAATAATAACCTTGCTATATTCCCCATCTTGTCTTGGTTATCTTTACTGACCAGCTGCCACTCATGCTATGACCTCAGGATGGTAGCTGGCCTGCCCTGACCTTTGCAGTTAGTAAACCCCAAGGGCCTAATGAGCTAGCAAAACTCTAACAACTGTGCCAGCCTTAATTAGCTATCTAGCAGCTCTAGGAGAGAGGCCACTTTTTGTCAACTTTCTACCTTAAAAACTGAAAGAATTAGTCTATGCCTGAAGCAGAAATCACCCTGGGAAATCCAAACAGCTTCTCAACCAGACTGAAATCTCACTTTAACACTTCCATCACCTTTCAGTGTGACTGAACCCATGCTGACTCGGATGGTGATATTGGTCTAAGGATTTACACACAGGCAGTGTTATACAGCCAAAAGGTGCTAGGAAGAACAAATCATAAGACTAAATAAATGAGCCATTTGAGTATAAAACATTTAGGTCACCTAAATATCTAATCTCCTTGAATTTATGTGTCATATTGTCTGTGACTATGCTTTACAGTCATGTCATAGTTATATCTTTTTATTCAGTAAGAAAAATTCCAAGGACTGTGTTCATTTAGTTTTAATGAATGTTAAGATACCAGGAGAGATCATCTCATTTTTATTCAGACAGACTGAGATAGGACTCAAGAGTTTACATTTTAAATATGCATTAGGTTTGTCCCAATTCTACCTTTAAAAATCCCAGTGAATAAGAGTCAAAAAGGAGAATTGTGATAAAATTTGAAGCTTCATCTTGCCTAATTTCACTGCTGAGACATTTCGATGAAGCAGATTAACCCAGCTCACAAGTCTTGTTGTTGCTGGAGCTTTTGCTACATTTTCAATTGGCCTTTTCAAATCCATACTATGCTCAGTTATCACAATTATCCCCAGAATAAGAAGGCCAGCTTACTCAGTGAGTAGCTGATCTTATAAGGAGTGTTCTGGTTGTTACAGAAGAGTCTGGAGTACAGGGAGGCAGGGTCTTGTCCTCCAGGAAATGAGAGGGATTACATCATCTCTATAGAATCAGAAAAGAAGAGCATCATTCTGTTGGTCCTCAACCTACAACCATGCAGTGTGCAGTGCCTAGAGAAGGTGTCACGGGGCGGGTGGAAGTCACATTGAAACTTGGCTTGGAAAAATTTAGATTGGATTGGGAAAATAGAACAACAGGCAGGAGTATCGGGTTCTACCAGCTTACTGGATTTCTACATGGAGCTTGGGTTACACTTAGCTGTAGAATTGAAGAACTCACAGGAGATAGAAAATGTACCAAAATGGCAACCTTCAGAGTGATTTTTTGTGGTGAGGGGAACAAGTGGATGGTTGAATGAGGACTAAGTCCAGATAGACCTGAGCTCCATGTCTGAGTCTGCTCTTACCTGCTGTGCTGCATGGATCCTGCATCTAACGCCTCTGTACCCTGCTCCCTTTTTCTCCCCCTTTCCTCCAAGACAGAGCCAAGGCTCCTTACCACAAAAAGATCTCCTTGAGTTCTGAATAAATGAGAGAGGTACCTGCAAACAGCTGTGCACCAACACATGAAAGTGAAGTCTGAGAATTTTCACAAACAAAAGAGAGCAGTGAGAGTAATCACAAACCCAAAGCAACTGCTCTCGGGGCAGCCAGAGGTGCAGCAGCTGCAAGCTTTGAGCAGCTTGAGGGCTGGCTTTGGGGGAGAGGGGACATCAAGGACCCTCCTCTTTGGGGTGAGTTACTGAGCAGAGCCTCAAGTGACAGGAGGCAGGATGTGTTTGATCACCAGTGGTTAAGGGGAACTTTGTGGCTGTAGTTCCCAACTTTGGATGAAGGGATCTCATCTTGTCCCCCTGCACAGGATTTTCACTGTCATTTGTCACAGTGCCACAGAAATCAAGCTCTCCCCATGCCACTCCTGGAGGGAAAGCAAGGCCACAGGTACTGGAGTAGTTAGAAGGAGAAAACTAATCAAACAAATGACTTTGGAAGAGGAAACCTTGATTCCTTCAATGAAAGTCTCAAAAAAGGGTTATTTCAGGCAAGAAGTTCTCAAGCATATTTTCCTTTTTATTTTAAACCCCAGAAGTTTTAATGTTATTTTTCAGAAGTAAATGTGGATGGCAAAGCCACAGGCAGTAACATCATGACATCTACTGTCACTGTTGGGTTTTGACTTCCTGTGAATCGCTGTACTTCTAATTGGTTCTTCTTACCAGGTCAGTGGTTGCCCCTGGGTTAATGGTATCTTGTGGGTAGAAAAGGATTCACTATATATAGAACCTGCATTATAACCACCATTAGTGTTACACAACTTCTCTGCAGTGGACCCATCAGTGGTGGGCTGACAGGCTCTTGCAGTGAGTGGACCCATACCTGTTCACACATGTCAGGATGGAGATGGACCTCCAAGGTGGTGTATTTGGGGCATTTGATAGGGTATAGGAATGATGTACCTAGAGCAATGGTTCTCAAAACTGCCTGGAAAAGATGTGTGGAAGTTACAAGATGACCCTTCTTAAAGACTTATGATCATTCCTCTTCCCATATTAATTTCTAGCATTACACCTCACACCTTAGGCCAGTATCTGGAGTACTGTGAGGGGCACATGGTATACCTTTCCATCCTAACAAATCTAAGACTGAAATGAAGAGTATAGTTAAGGAAGGTGTTTAGAACTATATAGGTTAAATAAGAAAATTGGGGGATTGTGGTAAGCTTTCTGCCCTAGAGCCTCTGGAATGCTGAATTAGTTTTTATAGAGCTTCATTCACTAATTTGTTCCACAAATTAATTTGGAAGACACTTTTCTGAGTGTCTTCCATCTGTTAGGTGCCAAATACATAATGGCAAAAAGATAGACATTATCTCTATCCTCGCAGTGTTTATAATCCAATGGGAGAACTGACACCAAGAACAAACAAATGAAAAGTGTAAGTCATGAGAATTTGATGACAGATACTGCAGAAATAAATGGTGATATCTGTACTGAAAACTGAAGGAGAAAGGGTCAGTTTTGATTGGTGTGGGAGAGGAATGGAAACAAAATGAAGAGAGCTTCAGGCAGCAGGTGTGGCCCATTCAGAAGTTCAACAGCAAAAGAGATGTTGGCAGATTTAAGGAACTGAAAGATGACCATGGATGTAGCAAATGAGTGCTACATGGAGGGAGAGGTCCACATGGCTACTGCTGTGTCTCCTTGTTTATCCACTCAGATGTACGGCATTGCTTTAATCAGATTTCAGGTGGAATTAGCGAGACCTTTATCAATCAGGGACATCACAGAGGAAGTGGGCTGACAGCGAGCAGGATGGTCACCTGCTATCAAAACTCAGTCTGTCTGTCTCACTGGTGAGTGAATGAAATGCTGTCTTGCCTGATTACTGTATTTTATCATTTATGTCCCTTACCTTCTTATGCACAAGGGTTTCTACCCTTGAGGGTTTATCAGCACAACTGTTTCAGCTTGAGAATAATTTATGTAAATACTTTAAACTAATTTCCCCTGATCTAAGGGAACAGAAGAAGAGCAGAGGTCATAAATTTAGAGCAGATAGGAGATGATCAATGGATAAGGGCTCTTGGCAGGGATGAGAGGATGAAACTCAGAGCTAGGGAAATGATTCTTTTTAGGCAGCAGGGGAGGGCACACATGCAAGTACTTTGTAGGTATGTGGTAGGAAGCTGGGATTCTTATTTCATAGCTTCTGAAATCCAAGGAAAACAGGATATAAAGTTTTCTGAGGAGAGGAAGCCTATAATTCATTCCATCATTGTAGATATATAATGATGGAATAAAAACTATATAAAGGTTGATCAAAGGAAAACTATATAACAATAGATTTACCATTATAATATATGATTAAGTGCTACATGGAGAGAAAGATTAATTTTTAGGGCACAAGGGTTGAATTATAAAGGATAATAACAAATTGGCATGTGAATATTCTTTGAAGGATGTATAATATTTCAAAAGGTAAAGATTATGGAAAATTCCTTAAAGATAAGAGGAATAGCATGAATGAAAGTACACAGAGGGAATAGAATGCAGTTAGAAATAACTTGATAGCTAGCTGAGTCCACAAGTGTAAAAGTATGAAGGGAGAGAAAAGGACAGGCCAGATCATAAGAGTGCTGAATGCCACGGCTGGTGGTCAAGGTTTAATTTTGTGTAGCGGGGGCTATGCTAGTAGAATCTCAGTCTAAAGGCACACTGAGGAGGGCCAGAGAGGGAGAGCATGGGACAGAAAGACCAGGCAGGAAGATAAGGCAATAGTCCAGGAAAGAAGAGGTGAGTGTCCATATGCATGAGGGCAGTGAAGATGGGCAGAGACAAAGGGGACGTCATCTAGGAGGAGACTAAAGCAGTAGCTTCCCAAGACCCTTATGGTGTGTGTGATGTTTTCCCTCTTTTATGGTAAAATAGCATTGGGGTAAGATGGGAATAAAAGCTAGATTCATCCAATTTTAAATAATTTAAATTTTAGGTTAAAAATCACATAAATGAAATTGAACACAGACTTCCAGACCTTGAAGCTAGGATTATGGCTAATGATCATGATAGGAAAGATTTCTTAAAACTTACAAGGAATCTTGAAATAAAAATTCAACAGCTGCAAGATGATGCAAAGAGGAACAATGTAAGGCTGATAAGTATCAACAAAAATGAAGAACACAACACAAATGACATGAAAAGACTATTTGCAGAAGTAATAGCAGAAAATTTCCCAAACATGGGAAAAGAACCAGGCATACAGATAGGTGAGAGATATAGAACTCCAACTAGCCATAACCAAAATAAATCTACACCCAGACATCTAATAATGAAGATCCTAGAAATTCAGCATGATAGAATATCAAAAGCTAGTAGAGAAAAGAAACAGATCACTTATAAAGGAAAGCCTATCAGAATCACAGCAGACTTCTCAACACAAACCATCAAGTCTAGAAGAGCATGGAATTAAGTATTTCAAAGAATACAACTGAAAGAATACAACTTCCAACCCAGATTGATGTACCCTGAAAAATTATCTTTCAAAATCAATGGAGAAATAAGATACTTCCATAGAAAAGAACAACTGAAGAACTTCATGACCACACAACCAACCCTACAAATGGTGCTGAAAGACATTCTAGAAAGAGATAAAAATGACCACAATTCCAAGAATAAGAAGAGAAAAAACCAACAAGGAGGACAAGAAATTAAAGAGAGGGGAAAAGTATAGAACAAACAGCAGAAAGGTAACATGGCAAAGATAAGCCAGCACATATTGTATAACCATTAACGTAAATGGCCTCAATTCACCAATTAAAAGAAATAGATTGGCAGAATGTATCAAGAAACAACATCCAACCATATGCTGTATACAAGAAATATATTAATGTGTTTTTGTTTTTGGGTTTTTTTTTTTTTTGTCTTTTTGAGGCAGGATCTCACTATGCAGTTCAGGCTGGCCTTGAGCTCACTTTGTAGCCCAGGCTGGTCTTGAACTCACAACAATCCTCCTGCCTCAGCCTCCCACGTGCTGAGATCACAGGCATGAGCCACCACGCCTGGCTTACAAGAAATATATTTAACTCAAAAGAAAATTCATAGACTGAAACTCAAAGGATGGAAAACAATACTTCATATGACAGGAACCCAGAAGTAGGCAGGGGTAACAATTCTGTTGCAGACAATGTGAACTTCAAACCAAGAATGATTAAAAGAAATAAAGAAGGTCACTATATACTTAGGGGAAAACTTCAAGAGGAAGAGATAACAATCACAAATAAACATGCACCAAATACGGGAGCACCCAACTATATAAGACAAATATTAATAGACATGACAAATCAAATAAGCAATAATACAATTACAGTGGGGGACGTTAACATCCCATTGACATGAGACAGATCAACTAGACAAAAAATTAGGAAAGAAATAACAGAACTGAATCACACTTATGAACAAATAGACTTAGTAGATGAGTACAGAGTGATCCACTCACAACATCAGATTATACATTCTTCTCAGCACATGGTACATTCTCTAAAATAGATCATATACTAACCCATAGAACATGCTTAAGTAAATGCAAAGGAATTGATATTATTCCATGCATATTATATGACCATAGTGCATTGAAATTGGAAATTAATGACAAAAGAAACTGCAAAATCTCCATAAACACATGGAAATTAAATAGTACCCTACTGACCCACCTCTGCCACAGGTTGCCACCACCAGAATCCCCTTTCCTCCGCATGCCCAGCAGGGGCCAAAGGAGACAGACAGATCCACCTCTGCCTGCTGTGCACCATCACCAAAAGGCCATGTCCTACAGGTGGCCAGTGTGGCAGAGAGAACCAAGTGATCCACTTTCACTTCAGGGAGCTGCCACTGGAAGGCTCCTTCCTCCAGGTAGCCAGCAGGGCACACAGTCAGGTAAGTCCTGTGCATCTGTAGGCCACCATTTGAGGCCTTTGGTTCCCTCAGACAGCCATCATCCACTAGCAGAATCAGACAAACACACCCCTGTGTGTCTACCACCATCACAGGAGCCCCAGTGTAGATACACAGGCTGAGAGAAGCAGCCCCACCTACATGCACCCCTGATCGTCAGTGAAGCCCCAGTGTAGCTGCACAGCTCTGGAGAAGCCAACTCCACACTCTGCTAACCCCCTGTAAATCTGAAATTACAGGAACCCAGATGCCTGTCCCATCCCCCTACACTGCCTAGGGACAGCCAACGTGGGGAAGTGCCTAGGACCCCACAACCAGGGAGGAACCCAGGAAAATATGAAGACAAAGGAACAAAAGGCAAACTCAGACCACTAGCCCACACACAATAAGTCTGGGAGATACAGTCATGGAAGATAATGGAAGTCACACACCTGAAATCTCTGAGAGGATAACAACTGAAGTAAGAAACAACTTCATGAGACTGTAAAAGCAGTCAAATCAGAAATAATGTCTCAGGTAAAAGAAGAAATCACAAACATACTGAAAGAATTGTTCAGCAGGTCTAAAGAAGACATAGACAATAAAGAGGAGCATAGGAAAATGATGGAAACCTTGAACGGATGTAGAAAGGAATTACAATGCATGAAACAGATTAAAGAGAGATTCAGGAAATTAAAAATTCAATTGAAAGCTGGCAAAACTGCTTGAAAGAGACTGAAGATAGACTTTCAAACCTTGAAGACAGAATTGCTGTGAGTGATCATGAAAGATTTCTTAAAATAGCACAGGATCAGGAAATAACAACTCAGTGGCTACAAGATGATGCAAAGAAGCATAATTTAAGAGTGATAGGTATCAATGAAGAAGCAGGGGTCAACACAAGTGAAATTAAAAGGATATTCACAGAAGCAATAGAAGAAAACTTCCCAAACATGGGAAATTGATCTGGCATGCAGGTAAGTGAGGCATATAGGACTCCAACTAACCATAACCAAAGTAAATCTACACCTAGACATATAATAATCAAGATTCCAGAAATTCAGCACAAGAACAGAATATTAGAAGCTATTAGAGAAAAGAGACAGATCACCTATACAGGAAAACCAATCAGAATCACATACTTGTCAACACAAACCATCAAATCAAGAAGAGTTTGGAGTGAAGTGTTTCAAACCCTAAAAGAAAAGAACTTCCAACCAAGATTCATCTACCCAACAAAACTATCTTTCAAAATTGATGGAAAAGTAAGATACTTCCACAATAAAGAACAACTGAAGGAATTCATGACTACAAAACCAACCAACCAACAGAGAGTGCTAAAGAATATTCTAGAGAGAGATAAAGGTGACCATGTTTCCAGGAACGGCAGCAGAGGAGGATCACCAATCAGGGAAGGCAGTTGAATGAAGGGGGAAAGTGGAGGGCCAGCAACTGGAGGACAGCAGGGCAGAGACAAACCAATGTATGCTGGTTGTAACCATTAATGTAGATGGCCTCAAGTCACCAATAAAAGGAAACACAGGGAGTGTGGATCAAGAAACAAGATTCACTGATATACTGTATACAAGAAACACATCTAACTGGAAAGGAAATTCATAGACTGAAAATCAAAGGAGACAAAACAATCATTCCAAGTGACAGGAGACCAAAAAAAAAAAAAAAGCAAGAGTAACTTGCCCATCAACCACAGAATGGATAAGAAAGATATGGTATTTTCATGCAATGGAAAGCTACCCAGCTATAAAGGTAGAATAATCTTAAGGCTCCTGTTGGTAAATGGACACAACTGGAGATCATGTTCATGGCCGAAACAGTTCAAACTCATACACGTGAACGCTAGCATAAGAAACAGAAGGAGTTAATGGGATCCAAAAGCAAAATAGTTAATGTAAGAGCAAAGGGGAGGAAACACCTGGGAGGGAAAGGTGGAAACTACTGTCAATTTCTTATTGTCTTATCTTGAACTCTCGCAGCATTGTTCACACAATTTTGTTGAGTTTGGCTTTGTTCTGTCTTGTTTTGTTAGATCTTATGCTGTCAGATGGTAGGGGCAGCTATTTTGAATATAATGGGATATTTTATGGCAATCATGGTTTCCTTATATTGCTTTGAAGTCTTATAATGCTTTCATTCATTGGTTTGATGGGTTTTATTCTGTTTTGTTTGATTTTATTATGTGTGATGGTATGAACAGCTATTTTGAAGAAAACAAGACATATGACAGCCATTGCTGATTTACTATAATCTTGTTTTGAAGTCCTACCATGCTTTTGTTCTTCTGCTTTGATTTGTTCTATCCTGCTGTGGTTTATTTGATTTTATTATGTGTGATGGTATAAAATTTTTTCAGGAAAATGAGATATTATAGTAGCCATTGTTTGTTTCCTGTTATATGGTTTTGAAGTCCTATAATGCTTTCATTCTCTTGCATGGTTTTATACTATTTTGTTATGTTTGATATTATTGTGTGTGAAGGCATACTCAACTATTTCAAAGAAATGAGACATTATAGTAGCTACTGTTGCTCTCCAGTTGTCCCATTGTGAAGTGTTGTTTTGCTTTCATTGTTCTGATTTGCTTTGTTCTATTCTCTTTTTTTATTCTCTTTAAAATAAAAAAATTTTTTTAAAAATAAATAAATAGCACCTACTGAACAACCAAGGGATCACACAGTAAATTAATAAAAAATTAAACAATATCTATAATCAAACAAAAGTGCAAATACTACTTAATGGAATCTGTGGGATACAATGAAAGAAGTCCCCAGAGGGAAATTTTTATTTTATTTTATTTTAAAGAGAATAAAATCAAGCAATACAAAACAAAGCCAATCAAAACAAGCCAATATAAACAACACAGGGCTTCAAAACAGTATCAGATCAACAATGGTTACCATAATGCCTCTTGTCTTCAAAATGGCTGCAAATACCTGCAAACATAGTAAAAATCAAACAAAGCAGAACATAATAAAACCGATAAAAACAACAAAGGACATTGAAACAAGATAATACTAAATCCAAAATGGCTACCATAATAAACCTTGCTATCTTTGAAATGGCAGCTCATGCCATCAGATACAACAAAATCAAACAAAAGAAAACAGAACAAAACCCAATCCAACAAAACAATGAAAGGACTTCAAAATAGGGAATCAACACAGGCTACCACCCTCAGAAGGAGATCCCACATAGATGCTACACTGCATATTGCCATCCTCTGAATAGATCAGACCACTGGCTTTAGACCTGAAAAATCAGTAAAACACTAAACACTACAAGAGTTAAACTATATTCCATGTCAATGGCCATCAACTCAGCCTGTTTCTCTGGATCAGCCAGTCACTTAGGGAGGGTGGAGGGTTAGAGGGGGTTGGCTCTTCTTGTTTTCCAGCCTGTGTGCCAGATCAGGCTGGCATCTGGCTCTTCCCCTAGCAGCCCACACATGGCGCTGATTCACAGGGAGGGCTTGCTCCTTGGTGACTTCTTGTTCTCTTCCCCCACAGTCTGAAAATGGTGCTGACTCACAGGAAAATGCTGGCCTCTGGTTGTCCCCACAATGGCCTGTGCATGGTACCAGTTCACAGGGAGGGCTTGCTTCTAACTGTTGACTTCTTGTACTTTCCCCACTCTGCAAGTGGCACTGACTCATGGGAAAAGGCTAACATCTGGCTTGCCCTGTAGCAGCCCATGAATGGTGCTTATTCACAAAGAGA
Organism: Hydrochoerus hydrochaeris; assembly: GCA_004027455.1. Classification (NCBI taxonomy): domain Eukaryota; kingdom Metazoa; phylum Chordata; class Mammalia; order Rodentia; family Hydrochaeridae; genus Hydrochoerus; species Hydrochoerus hydrochaeris. The sequence continues at coordinate 118,475 of PVLA01005953.1, forward strand.
GCTTGCTGCTTGGTGACTTCTTGTTCTCTTCCTCTGCAGTCCACAAATGGTGCTGACTCATAAGAAAAGACTGGCATCTGGCTGTCTCCCCAGCAGCCTGCACATGGTGCCAATTTGCAGAGAGGGCTTGCTTCTTGTTCACTCCTTGTTCTCTTCCGCTAAAGTCCACAAGTGGTATTGACTCACAGGAAAAGGCTGGCATCTGGCTGTCCTCCCAGTGGCCCACTCATGGCGCCGATTTGCAGAGAGGAATTGCTTCTTGTTCACAAACTGTTCTCTCTCTCAGAGGGAAATTTATAGTGATGAATTATCATATCAGTAAAACAGAATGGGCACAAATAAACAACCTAATGCTATACCCAAAGCCCAAAGAGGAGAGGAAATTATAAAGATCAAGCAGAAATTAACATAATTGAGAAATAAGAAAACAATACAAAGAATTAATGAATTTAAAATTGATTCTTTGAAAAAATAAATAAATTGATAAACCCCTAGCCAACCTTATCAGAAAAAAGAAAGAAAAAACTCAAATCCATGCAATGAAGAGTGGAAAGTGTGAAATCACTACACATTCTGTGAACATACAGAAGATCATCAATATCTACTTTGAAAATCTTTACTCTTATAGGCTAGAAAACACAGAAGAAATGTACAGATTCCTAGAAACATATGAATTACCAAAGCTGGATCAAGAAGATATAAAAATTCTAAAATGGCCATATCAGTTAATAAAGTTGAAAATGTAATTAAAAACTTACCCACCCACCCCCCCAAAAAAAGTCCAAGTCCTGATGGATTCACAGCTGAATTCTACAAAAAAATTACAGATGATTTAATACCAATAATTCTCAAACTCTTTAATGAACCTGAAAGGGAAGCAATTCTTCCTAATTCATTGTGGCAGGCAAATATTACCCTGATAGCAGAACCAGAGAAAGACTCAACCAAAAAAGAAAATTTCAGGTCAATCTTTCTAATGAACATAGATGCAAAAATTCTTAATAAAATACTTGCAAACAGAATGCAGAAAATCATCAAGGAGATTACACACCATGACCAAGTGGGATTCAGCCCAGGAATGCAGGGATGGTTCCACATATGCAAATCAATAAATATAATACACCATATGAACAGAGCAAAAGACAAAAATCACATAATCATCTCAATAGATGCAGAAAAAACTTTTGATAAAGTCCAACACTCATTCATGATAAAAACCCTAGAGAAAGTCAGAATAGATGGTCTTTACCTCAATTTGATAAAAGCCATCTGTGACAAACCAATAGCTAGCATCATATTAAATGATCAAAAACTGAAAGCTTTCACTCTAAAATCAGGAACAAGACAAGGTTGTCCACTATCACTACTTCTATTCAATATAGTTCTGTAAACACTATCCAGAGCAATTAGGCAAGTGAGAGAAATAAAAGGATTAAAAACAGGAAAGGAAGAAGTTAAATTATCATTATTCACTGATGATGTTATACCTTACATATAGGATCCCAAAAACACCATTAACAGGCTTCTAAACCTAATAAGCAAATTTAGCAGCATAGCTGGGTACAAAAATCAATACTCAAAAGTCAATGAAGGAAGGATGATCTTGAGGCCTTCATAGGCAAATGGAGACAACTTGAGACTATCCTCATTAGTGAAATAAATAAGAATCATATTTATAAATATATTGTGTCTCTAGTGTAAAAAGTAAATAAGAACTACAAGTGTAATAAAACCAAAAATGTGTAATTGCTGTTGTAAAAAAGACAGGAAAAGAAAGTGCTCTAAGGGATATAACTGCATGTATGTTTGAGTGTGTAAAATAGATGACCATATTGCTGAATCTTTGTTGGATCGTTGAGCAAAACTGTTTGTAGTCTGACTGTTTGAATATTTACTATGTACCCTTTAACTTTGTAGCTTGAACAACTACATCCAGGATGACAGTATGTAATTTATAAATTACTGATTTCTTAGTGGGGCTTTTTCTCATTCTTCTTTTTCTTTCTTTCTTTTAGAATTCTGTATTGCTGTTACCCTTTTTTCTGTTTTGGTTTTTTTTCTTCTTCTTCTCTTTAAATAAAATTTTAAAAATGTATAATTGCCATTGTAAAAAAAGAGGAAATAGGAAGCACTATAAAAGATATAGCTGCATGTATGTTTAGATGTGTGGGATTGATGACCATATTTCTAGGTTCTTGTTGGATTGTTGAACAGATCTCTTTGCACTCTCACTGCTTTAGTGTCCGCTTTGTGTGCTTTAATTCTGTAACTTGAATAACTATTTCTAAAAGAACAATATGTAATGTATCAACTAGTGATTTCTTACTATTTATCTTCTTTTCTTGAAATTCTGTAGTATTTCAACCTTTTTCCTGTTTTTTCTCTTTAAATAAAAAACATGAACAAAAAAGTCAATGAAGAAAGTAAAAGACTTATACACTGAAATTACAGTACTCTGAATAAATGACATTGAAGAGGAATTCAGAAAATGGAAAGATATCCCCTGCTTATGGATAGAAAGAGCCAACATTGTGGAAATGACCATACTCTCAAAACTGTTGTACAGATTTAATGCAATCCCAATCAAAATACCATTAGCATACTTCATAGATCTAGAGAAAACATTCCTAAAATTCATATGGAGCCATAAGAGACCCTGAACAGCACAAGCAATCCTGGGCAATAGAAGCAAGGCAGGAGGCATTACAATCCCTGACTTGAAATTATACTACAAAGCCACTATAATAAAATCAGCATGGTACTGGCAAGAAAAAAAGACCTAAAGATCAATGGAATAGAAAAGAAGATACAGAAACAACTACAGGCACACTCAGCCACCTTATCTTTGACAAAGGGGCCAGACATATTCACTGGAAGAAAGACAGCCTCTTAAAGTGGTGTTGGAAAAACTGGATTTCCATATGCTGAAGACTTAAACTACACCCATGCCTACCACCACACACTAAACTAAAGTCAAAATGGATAGAAGATCTAAATATTAAGACAGAAACACTAAACCTACTGGAAAATAAAGCAGGTATAAATCTCAAGGACATTGGGGTAGGCCAAGAGTTCATGAACAAAAACCAAACTTCACAGAAAGTATTTCAAAGAATCACCAACTGGGATCTTGTCTTATTAAAAAGTTTTTCACATTGAAAGAAATCACCAACAGAATGAAGAGAAAACTCACAGATTGGGAAAAGATTTTTGCCAACTGTCCCTCAGACAATTGAATTTTATCTAGAAGGAATAAAGAACTGAAAAAAAAAATCAGGCCTCCAAAATATAAAGACCCAATCCAAAAATAGGCATCTGAGATGAATACAAATGAGAAATTCAAATGGCAAATAAATTTGTGAAAAAAGGTTCAACATCATTGGTAATTCGAGAAATGCAAATTAAAACTACATTGAGACATCATCTCACTCCTGAAAGAAGGGCTAACATCACAAAATTCTGGTGGGAGTATGGGGGAAAAGGAACACTTCTCCATTCTCTGTGGGAGTGTAGACTGGTACAACCACTTTAGAAATCAGTGTGGATATTCCTCAAAAAATTAAGATTAGAGGTTCTATTTGACCCAGCTATTCTCCTTCTGGGTATTTTCCCAGAAGAATCAAAAACATCATACCACAGTGATATATATGTGAAAGAGTTTTGCTCTAAAATAAATTACAGGACATTATGGTGATCTAACATGGCAGAAAGTCAAAATAAAGTGACACCCTGATGACCACTTCCTCCTTCTTCCCCCTTCAACCCTGATTACAACTTCCTCCTTCCTTTCCCTGTTCACAAGAAGAGAATTCCAATCAGTTCCTTACACTCATCAATGCTCATTCCAGGTGCCATTTCCTGTCAAAGGTCATATACACCTCTCAGTCCCCTGTATCCAATCAGAGGAGATAGCCCAACCCCCATAAGTTGTGGGCTCCTCTCCACATCTTTAATAAAGGTGCTCTTTCCCTTTTTTAAATTTTTTTATTTTTTGCTTCTCTATTGCACCAGAAAACTCTAACAACATGTACCCATGTTTACAGCAGCACAATTTTAATAGCTAAAATTTGATGTGCATTTGGAAACAGTCCAAATGCACATCAACTCAGGCATGGATTAAAAAAAATGTGGTATTTTTATATAATGGAATTAATACTCAGCCATAAAGAAAGAATGGAATAATAAGCCATAAGCCTTGATATACTCAAGGCTTTTATAGGTAAATGGATACAGCTAGAAACCTACTCATAAGTGAAATAAATCAGACTTTCATGCCTAAACACTGAAATGTCTCACTAGTTTAAAAACTGAGGGCCAGGGATTTAGTTCAGTGACCTAAGCACCCACATGGCAAGCATGAGGTTGTGAGTTCGATCCTTGGTACCAAAACAAAACAAACAAAAAAAAAAACTGAAAGAGTAAATAAGCTATAAAAGTTACTATAGATATAGTAAAAAGGAAAGAAACTGCTCAAAGGAAAATTTTATTGTTTGATCAATCTTGCATTCTTGTACCTGGTAGCCTGAGCAATTACATAGAGGATAAAAATATGCAGTATCACAACTATTGTTAAATTCCTATCATCTTGTTTTGAAATCCTATATTGTTATTATTTTCTTTGTTGCTGTTGTTGTTTTGTCGTTGTCATTTTGCTTATGTTGTTTTTTAATTGTTTGCTTCTAGATTTTTTCTGTGTTTTTCTCTATAAAATAAAAATAAATAAATTTTAGGTTTAACATACATTTTAAAAATCAGGTTTAAAAAAATAAAATAGGTTTACTGCGATATAGTTTATACATAAAATTCATCCTTTTGTAGTACATACTCCTTACATTTTCAGGGTTAAAACGTCCTTTCTTTGATGAGATGCTGGCAGAAACAGATGGTAGTTGTTTTCCTAATGTTTCTGCTAACAACAAAAAAACATGGCATCTTTATTTTAGGATGGTACAGTTTGGAAGAAATTTTGCTGATAATGAAAATCTAAAAGTCTGGAAACAGCTGGGGATTTAGCTCAATGGCTTAAGCACCTGCCTGGCAAGAGTGAGGTCATGAGTTCAATCCCCAGTACCAAAAAAAAAAAATAATAAATAAATAAATAAATAAAATAAAAATAAATAAAAATCTGGAAACAGTTCAAATAGTGGAGATATAAAATGAGGATTCTCAACAATTGGAAAGATGGTTTATGTTGGAGGAAGAAAGTTTAGGAGGGGACCATTTCAGTAGAGAGAGAACTGAAGTTTGCCATTTCTAAGGGATCTAGAGATTCTCTTGCATCCTTCTGGATTTCAATCCAGGTGCTACCTTGGAAACAAGAAGCAAGCAGTAGCCTGTCTGTCTGTCACAGTTCTGTCTCTCAGTAGCTGGGTAATTTAAGGACCGCAACTTCCCACAGGCAGCTTATCTGAGATTCTCTTTCCAGTTGACAGATTTTGAATCTGAATTCTACTTCGTTTCATTGTATCTAATATTCAGTGTTTGAGCATCTGAAAAATAAAGCAAAGGAGCTGCAGCTTAAATTGGTTTGGACTTCACTTGAACTGAAGACTTTAACAACAGAAAATGAACATAACATCACCTCAGTTTCATAAGTTTGGATTATTTTTGTGTGTGTGAAGAGCCCTAAGCATTTGGAATTTGAAGAGAATTGTTTTAAAATTATATAACGTTATTATTACAGTACATTTAAACCTTATTATTGTTTATAATATGTAAATATAATTAATTTCCTACTATAAACTATAAAAGCATAGAAAGTATAAAAGTTACACAGGTAATACAGCATATGTGTACATAAATTATATACACCAGTTTCTTCTATACATGACATAATTTACTTCCTTTTGTATTCTCATTTCCCATTTTACATTGGTGGTTAGGATCCAGCCACAGCTTTCAAAAGAAATATACTCAGGACCAGCAGAGCCACCTGAACTCCTTCCCGCCACAACTCAGAGGAGCCATAGCTATGCTGAAGTCGGGGGTTGGTGAGCCCAATGGAGAACAGAGCCGGGGAAGGAACCTTCATTAATCCACAGTCAGTGCTGGGAATAAGACACCCCCCCCACCCCGACTAGAAGGGCATGACCAAATGGGTGACATGTTGGAATCTGAAATAGGACCAACAGTGACTACAGTTCATTGCTCCCTCCCCAGAGCAGATTTGTGGGATTTGGTTGGCCTGGGTCATGCCCCTGGCCAGGACCCAACAAGCCATCCCAAACCGATTCCCTATGCATAGCACACACTAACCTGGTGAAGGTCCCTGAAGTTTGACTGGCCCAGTGGGGAGGGGCCAGCATACACAGCCTCTGTTTACACCTCAGTGACAAGAGCAAACAGGAGAGGGCAGAAACCCCTCACCAGGGTGCTTCACAAGAACCAACAAAGAAAGGGGCTGGGACCTCCACTATACACCTATATGGAAGAAACCAAAAACATGACAAGAGAGAGAAACAAAAAAAAGCCCCCAGCCTGAACCCTGAGAACATTGGTCCAGGAGAGAGAAAAACAAAAAAGATTGAGGGCAGCAAGCATGCAACTTCAGACACAGCTTTAATGGACATTAAGAGATATCTTCAGGACCTTGTAGACAAGCTCAAAACTGAAATATTAAATCAGGTAAAGCAAGATATAAGTAGAGTAATAAAAGAAATGCTAAGCACCTCTCAAGAAGACACAGACAGAAGGGAGGGACACAAAAAAAAAGGAGAGAAACATTTGATAGATAATATAAAGAAAACTTAGAATACATGAAGCAGACTCAGAGAGATTACCAGGAAATTAAAAACCCCATTGAAAGCTAGCAAAACTCCTTAAAAGAAACTAAGGATAGACTATCAAAACTTGATGACAACTTTACAATGTGTGATCATGAAAGGAAAGATCTCTTAAAAATAACAAGGAAACAGGTAATAACAATACAAAGGATAGAAGATGACAAGAGAATCTATATTTAAGAATAAGAAACATGAACAAAGAAGCAGGAATAAAACAAGGCAAATTACAAAGGCTATTCATGGAAATAATTAAGGAAAACTTCCCAAGAATGGGAAAAGAAAATGACATTGGGTTATGTGAGGCATACAGAACCCCAGCCACCTACAACCAAAACAGAGCTACTCCCAGACATGTAATAATCAAGATGCCAGAAATTCAATATAAAAACAGAATATTAAAAGCTGTCAGAAAAGAGAAACAGGTTACCTATAAAGGAAAGCCCATCAAGATCACAGCAGTCTTCTCAACACAGACCATCAGATCAAGAAGAGCTTGGAGTGAAGTATTCCAAGCCCTGAAAGAAAATAACCTCCAGCCCAGATTGATGTACACTGCAAAACTGTCACTAGAAATCAATGGAGAAACAAGATGCTTCCATGACAAAGAGGAACTGGGCAAGTTTGTGACCACCAGTCCAACCCTACAGAGAATACTGAAGGACATTCTAGAGAGAGAGAGAGAAAAAAATACCAGGATTTTAGGAACAGTGGCAGAAAGGCCTCAATGAATGAGGCAGGCAGTAGAATGAAGGATAAAAGTAGACAAACAATGGCAGAAAAATAGCATAGCAGAAATGAGGCAGAGAAGGTTGGTTATAATCTCTAACACAGATGGCCTTGATACACTTAAAAAAAAAAGGCAGAGTATATCAGAAGGTAAGGTAGATCAGAAGGTAAGGTCCATTGAGATGCTCTGTATAGGAACTATAATCAACCTGAGAGAGGGTTTATGGACCGAAAATCAAATATGAGAAAACAATGCTCTATGTGACAGGGAGCCAGAGAGAAATAGGGGCAACTCGACTAGCACCTACAGATAGATTGGAAAGACAGGATACTTATGTGCAGTAGAGAATTACTCAGCTATAACAAAGAAAAACTGGAGGCTTTGTAAGTAAAGGAATACAACTAGAGATCAAGTCTAGGAGTGAGAAGGTTCGGAACCACTTAGGTAAAAAGCAGGTTGCCCCCCAATCTAAAAACTGAGAGAGTTGGTGGGACCCAAAATGTGCAGCACCCTGTGGGAGTGAAAGGGGAGGAATAGTCTAAAAAAAAAAAAGGCAGAGGATAATGTTAATAGTGTACCATGATTTAAAACCCACAGTAATCACACCACTTTGCTTAGATGGATTATATTCTGTTCCAGTTTGTCTACTTGTACTAGATTTGAGGGCACAGACAGTTATCCTGAAAATAGCAGGATAGAGTATGGTAATCATCCTTAATTCCCTATTAACTTAATCTGAAGCTCTGTATAACTTACACTGTTTTACCATGACTGATCTTAATTGAATCTGGTTTGTTAGATGGCTGTTTTGTATTGATAGATTTTATTCAAAGCTGTTATGATTGATAGTATCAAGTCTGAGAGTATAGGCAACTGCACTTAAGATGCCAAGATTCACTAGAATATCCACTCTGGTTTGATTACTACCTGCCTTTGAAGTTGTATACTATCTACAATGTCTTATTTTTACTAATATTGTTATGTACTGCTATATTCAATTATACCTGATGATATAGACAATTCTATTGAAGATAATAAGAGACAACACAGTAACCATTGTAGATCACCTTGTACTGTGGTTTTATATGACTTTTTGGTTTCATGTTTTTATAGGAATTTGTTTTGTTTTTCCCTCTAATACAGAAGGGATGGAAGTACATGTGGAGACTCATGCATGCATAGCTGTTTACAGTCTCACTGTTTGAATATCTATTTTGTATGCTTTAATTGTGTAACTTGAACAACTATTTCTAAGAGGATAATATGTAATTTATCAACTAGTGATTTCTTACTGTTTATCTTTTTTTTTGAAATTCTGTATTATTTCTTCCCTTTTTATGTTTTTTTCTCTTAATAAAAAAAAATTTAAAAAAAAGAAAAATACTCATGAAGGGTGTATAAGGGCTGAAGCCTCTACAGATAGCCCCAAAGTCTTAAAGCCACACTTCTGATGGAATGAGTTCCTATGTCTTGGATCAGGCTTTGAGTGTTCAGTACTATTATGGTTTAGCTCTTGAATGTCCCGCAGATGCCTCAAGTGTTCATGGACAGGGTTCTTGGGCAGCAATTGGATCACATTGTGCCTTTATGGGTGTCTCTGTGCAGTGTCTTGTGCCCAGTGCTGCTGCCTTCTGCAGACTGTCTTGGGTCTCTCACCTGGAGCAGGTCTCCACAGTGACTGTACACAGAGGGAAGCCTACACCTTGATGATACAATCAGTTTCCAGCCACTGCTACACCTCTGTGTCCTGCCAGGTTGAGAAGGGACTTTCCACCTGTGTTAGTCAGGAAAGGACATGCCACACCCCACAGGCCAGTGTGTGTCACAGGCCCCATCAGACTTCACTGCATAGAAAGTATGGTTTCCCATGTGCTCAGAAGGAGGCACACAACATAGCCTTCACAAACACAGATTTCTCTTCCATGGTTACCAAACACTGAAAACTATCCGGTGCAAACATGCATGATTACCAAACACCAACAACGAGTCTCAAGTGAAACAGTGCTTCAGTGTGAGATGATGGAGCTGGAATTCAAGATGCCCCTTACTCCCTTCCCATGGAATCTAGAAGATGTGCTGACTACTCAAAAACCTGCTACGCAAATGAAAGCATGAGCCTTAATATTCCAGCACAAAACTCTGTAATAGTAGATAGGACGAAATGAACTTCTGTCTTCCAGTCCCTGCCTCCTTAACCCCATCTTGGGAGAGACAGATGACCTTAGTCAACCAGCAGCATGGCCAGTGACAGCAGGCCCTGCTCACCCACCTGCATGGCCAGGCTCTGCAGAGGAGGATGAGGAAGTCCCCTCGACAGGAATGCAGCAAAGCCTCTGCTCCTCCACACAGACAGAGAAGAGTTCAGGTGGGCTCTGAACCATACCTTGAGGCACAGTGACCCCACCACACATAAATACGACCTAGCCAGGCAGATTGATGGCTGAGGAGGAAAGCTAATGCCAAGAAGCACTCCCTCCATGCACTCCTGAGGGAAAAGAGAAGGCAGACATGCACTGCTCCCAGGGGCAGAAGTCAATACACAGGCAGAGAAATAGAGAGGAAGTTTCTCTTGTCTATGACAGATTTCTTTCCCCATTCAAGCCTTAGAAGGGCCATGGTACTCGTGCTACAGACTCAGGCATCCGACTGCTCCACTCTCCTTTGCCCTCAATGCAACAGACTTAGTAGCAGAAGTCGTCTCCCGCAACCCAAAGGTGCCACAGTGAGGGGTCCGAAGGAAACAGAGGATGATTGGGTTTCAGCTCTTTTCACGAGCACCTAGCACATGAGCTAGAGATCAGACACTCAATAAAGTATGATCCAAATGAAAGGAAGGGCAAGGAAAGAGAATTATTTCTCTGCGACAGAGACTGCAGTAAAAGGAACACTGCGACATCCACAAGCACACACAGCAGTTCCCCTGTGGAAGGATCATCTTCTGTTAACAGACAGCAGGGCCAAGAGTAAAGCGATCAGCATCCTGTGACCCTCCTGGTGTGCCTCTTATCCAGCCGGTATAGCCAAAGTGATCCTGGGTTAAGAAATGGTGGCAGCATCGTTAGAATCCTAGGCTTATATCCACCCCATCCAATGTCCACCTCCTCCCTGTAACCTCCCCTAACTAATCCAGAACTCAGTGAACTTTGAACCCCCCATTGTCATCTGCCCTCTGTTTTTAATTCTAATTATATCTCACCTACAACCTCACTGGCATTAGTAGGTTCTACTTCTACTTGTTTATTATGTTCCTATATTTTTCTCTCAACTACATTTAATACTTCATAGTATCTTTCACAATGTATAATACGTGGCAGGCATTCCATATATTAGTTGAATGATAATAATAATTAACAAAGCATTTATGGAGTGTTTACCACATGCCAAGCTCAAGAAAAAGGGCATGTATTTTATCATCTTGTTCTCACACCAAAGTGAGTGCTGTTATGCCCATTTTACAGTTGAGGAAACTAGACTTACAGAAATGAAACTTACAGTCAGAGTGAAACTAAGGTTGGAAGCCACCTGTCTGAGCCCAGCTACAAGGAGTGGCTGGGAAGATCTCCCCCACCAGATACTCTTATGTCATATTTTCTAAGTGCAAGACAAAAGTCAGTTCTTGGATTTCATGTCACAAGATGATGCCTATAAGCACAAGACTGGAGCCTAGGCTGAGTGACAATTACTGACCCAGCCTCTGGGCCTCACCTTAAGCATAAGCCTAACCCAGAGCATAGACTACGCAGGAGTCAGTCTTGGCCAGCAGCTCACAGAAGGACAACTTCCATCTCCCCACAAATCAGCCAAGGGAAATTACTTCTTAGCTCCAAATCTTTACAGTCAGTTGATCTATTACCTGATAGGAACTGCCAGACAAAATACCTAGAAAAAAATTAACAAAAATACACATCCTTTGTGCTCTTACCTTAGGTTCATGAATGCTTCTAAGCACCAAAGGACTGCGGGGTTATTGCCTTTGGTGTGGGTTCTAGGCTGTTTCCTGCCTTTGATTTACCCAGCCAGCCCTCCTCGTTAATTGACTGCCTGTTTGAGAGGCCAGAGATTGAAGTCATCATTACCCATCTCTTCTACAGGGGTCAGGATATTCACTGGAGATGGATCAGTGCCCCAGCAAGCAGGGAGGGACACTCTGCTCTGGGCTTCATCTCGAAAGCTAACAGGATCCACCCAAGGAGTAAGAGCTTCCAGCCCAGGGAGCTGTTGCTTTGCCCTCTTGGGGCAGTAGCAGGGGTGAGGTTCCCATTACCTTCAGCCACCGCAGAGGAAGAAGCTCTCATGCTGTGTTCAGCCTCTTTTCCACTGCGGAGGCCTCATGGCTGGGAAAGGGGCCCTGTTTCTGCTCCACGGTGTGCCTTTGCCCTGGGACTCATTCACTTTCACTGTACACGTACCTGGCTCAACATCAGCCGGGCCCAAACCATGTGTGACAATCTGCAGGATTCACAGGAGATGGTGGCAAGAATGCCAAGCCACCTCCTTGCTTCACAAAGGCCAGCCTCTGACTGTCTTCCAAATGGATTCCTGGTAGGATCTCATTAGGCCAAGATATACCATAACTCTGGCTGAAAACCTCCATTCAGGTAAAGAACCTCAAAAGATCTTTCTAAAAAAGGTAATAGGGGTGAATTATTTTGCTTCCCTGAACAATTATCTTTTAAAGAGCAAAATCTCCATTTGTACACTGACTTCCCCAGTGCAGGCCTGATGACTCATCTTGTCCAGGCAAAGGGGACATAGGACCAGAGTTCACAATTCTCCTTTAGAAGAATTGAGTTCTGGTTTTCAGAAAGAGAAAAAAAAAAAAAATCCAGCCATGATTCTATCCCACAGCCAAACACACATTGTCTACTCCCATGAACAAAGCTAAACTGAATGCCAAGTTATTATCATTATTTTCAGTAAGATGTAGCTTTTGGCAGGGTTTATGCCATTACAGCATCTTTCATTCTAAAACTCAAAAGAGCTGCTCAATTTTTCATTAATAATGAGACTGTTGCTATTCGTCATAATAGACAGCCATAATCAAAATCATCATTTTTCAAATAAGAAACCCAAAACACAATCAAGTTCAAGAACATAGCCAAAATCATATACAAAGATTTGCCATCTGGAAGCACTGGTCCTTCTGTTTTTCCAACTCCTTTAGGACTGGAACACTCTTTTTTATTTTTTTATCGGTACCAGGGATCAAACTCACGACTGCATGCTTGCAAGGCAGGCACTTATGCTGCTGAGCTAAATCTCCAGCCCCTTCTCTCTCTCTCTCTCTCTCTCTCTCTCTCTCTCTCTCTCTCTCTCTCTCTCTCTCTCTCTCGCTCTCGCTCTCGCTCTCGCTCTCGCTCTCGCTCTCGCTCTCTCGCTCTCGCTCTCGCTCTCTCGCTCCCTCACTCCCTCTCTCTCTCCCTCTCTCCCTTCCTCTTACCTTTACCTGAAGCACCTCTTCCCTGGATACCCCCAACACAGTCTTCAGATCCCAGTTTAAACTTCCTTCTTCTCACTATGTGCTGTCCTACAACCATGTGCCTCTTTTCAAAGCTCTTATCACCATTTGAAATAATATATTTATTTTTGTGGTTATCTGATTAACAATTGTCTCCCCCACAGAGTGTAAACTCTATCAGGGCCCAAACTAGCTGTTCTTGCAGGTCCCTGCACCCCACGTGCACTGCACAGTACCTGGCTCCTAACAGGCTCGCTGAGCACGGACTGAGTGAGTAGATGAAAGCACAGGTCTGCTCTGTGTGGAGTCCACAGTTCTGCACCCCTACCTCTGTATTCAAATCCTACTGTTGCATAAATCAAAAAGTTATGCACTGTTTTCTTATCATGGCATAAAAGCAAAAACAGTGACTTTAAAAATGGAAGTCAGGTCTGCAAGCCGCAGCCACTCCAGGGTGAGAACCATGACCGTTTCTTGAGATCCTCACCATATTGGAACTTGGAGTGCTGGGAAAACAAGCAGCCAGCTCACTGCTCTGGTAAGTGGCTGTGGCTTGCAAGCTGTGGCCGCTCCAGGGCAAGAACCATCAGTGTTTCCTGAGATCCGCACCATGTTGGAACTTGAGGAGCTGGGAAAACAGGCAGCCAGCTCTCCACTCTGGCAAGTGGCTGTGAGTGGGCTAAGAATCAAACACAAACCCTCCCCCCACCATTAGCAAGTGGGATCTGAGCATCTCTTGTGAGGTTGACTATATGCAGTATAGCAAATAAGGAGGATTTCCTTCTACCATCTCTTTGAAGGCAAATATTTTTATCATTATTTTGCTCTGTTCCAATTAATGGTATTGCTCTATTCAATATTCTGTTTTATAAGTTCGGTATTTCCTTCAATTTTGCTATACCTGATTGAAAGAACAACTATTGTGAAGAAAACAAGAACTATTGTACCTATCACAATTATCCTGGTAACCTGCTGTGAAGTTCTGTTCCAATTTCACTACACTGTCTCAATTGGCTTTGTTCCATCTTGTTCTGCTGTATTTTACTATCTTCAAAATAAAATAAATAATTTAATTTAATTTAAAAATACTATATGAAAAATAAAGCAAATAATGACAACAAAACGGATCAGTAAGGTACTGAGCAAGCTGAAACATGATATAACTAAACAGATAATGGACTTAAAAAGCAAAAGGAGAAAAAGAAAGTGCTCTAAAGGATATAACTGCATATATATTTAAGTGTGTAGGATTGATAACCATGTTGCTAAGTTTTTATTGGATCTTTGAACAGAACTCTTTGCAGCCTCACTGTTTCAATGTCCACTTTGTATGCTTTAATTTTGTAACTTGAACAACTATATGTAAGAAGATATATGTAATTTATCAATTAGTGATTTCTTACTGTTTATTCTTTTTGAAATTCTGTATTATTTCTACCCTTTTTTCTGTTTTGCTTTTTTTTGTCTTTAAATAAAATTTTTTAAAAAATGAAATTCAAGATCTCTCTATCAGCAACACCCACTAATCACCTGCTGCTTTGTTACCGCTGCCTTGAAAGAACCTTTTGTCAAAAGGTAGCTCTTTTTCCAAACATGAGCACATAGAATTTATACACAAAGGATAACACTGGAATATCAGACCATAAAAGTTAATTGGGTAAATTCTCAGCTCTTCAGCAGTCAGACTTCCTAGACACAGAGCAGCTGAGCTGCACCAAGATGTAACAGAATTTCCTCTATGTGGCTTCCTAAATAAGTGAGCATCTCTAAGATGACACTTCCAGAATAGGATGTGTGTCCATACATTGCAATTTTTAATTACTTCAGTATCCAAAGATCACTACATACACTGCCTAGTAAACAAGATCTCTGTGGAATCCTTATGTAGAATCTGCAATAGAAGCAGAAATATGAAACCCTGTGTTAAACTTTAGCCTTTCCCCATTAATGCAGACTTCACTGTGCAAATGTTAAACAATCTGGGCCCCTGACATTAATGGGAGCAGGGGAAATCTGGGCTAAACCTTCCCTCACCTCTCTGGGTAGCTATCCCCACCCCCTGGCTCCAAGGTTCTCTGTAATTCTGCTCCTCACACTCTTCACTACTCACCTCCTGTCCTGGCCACAGCACTCCCACCTCTTCCCACCCCTGGCAACTAAGGCTTACTCTCTCCATCACCAAAGTCCCACCTATAGAGTGATTTTACTAATGGTTGGACATCAGGCATCAGTTATGAAATTCAGTGTACCTAAACATTAGAATAACTGATCTAATCTTCTTACATATAAAACAACCTCATCCATCAATCCCTGGAAGAATTCTCTCTGGTGTAGCATGGGATCCAAGAGCCTATAATTACATCATTGTTTGATTGCTGCAATTCCAAGGATTCTTTTTTTTAACTGTCAAAACTCTTTTTTTTATTTAAAGAAAAAAAATTTTGAAACAGAAATAATACAAAAATCTCAAAAACAAAAGACAGAAAAACAAAATTAGTAACCAGTAAGAAATCACTAGTTGATAATTACATATTTTCCTCTTTGAAGTAGTTGTTCAAGTTACAAAAGTAAAGCCTACAAAGTGGACATCCAAACAGTGAGACTGCAGTCAGTTTTGTTCATCCACCCAACTAAAACTTTAGCAACATGGTTATTAATCCCACACACTCAAACATACATGCAGTTACATCCTTTAGAATACTTTCTTTTCCTCTCTTTTTTTCTTTTCAATAACTATAATCCATTCTCATAAACTACTTAGAAGTTCTAGACATGTATAAGTCTCTCCCTCTGTATTACAGGGAGAAACAAATCAAAACAAGTCAACAATACAAATTCCTAGAGAAACATGAAATGAAAAGGTCATATAAAACCATAATACTAGGTGATCTACGGTAGTTACTATGATGTCTCGTGTTATTTTCAATAAAATTGTCTATATTGTCAAACATAGTACAGTAAAACTTAGCATTGCATTATACTATTAATAAAATCTAAACATTGGAGACATTATAGGACTTCAAAGGCAGTTAACAATCAAACCAGAATGGGTATCCTATTAAATCCTGTCATCTTCAGAGTAGTTGCCCCTACTCTCAGACTTGACACTCTCAAGCATACCAGATTCAAATAAAATCAGTCAAGACAAAACAGCAATAT